>JAODAL010049151.1:0-28398 GCA_025379985.1 Phyllomedusa bahiana
AATTTAAATTTATTATTAAACCCCTTTACTCAGAGGTGTAACTGGAATTCATAGGGCCCCATAGCAAAATGAGAAGGGGCCCCACCACTTATTGACCATAAAGACAGCAACGTAAAGCAATAATTAGAGGTATAAATAATAACGCCACATATCAGTGAACCCATATAGTGGCGCTGGAGGGCAGAAAACCACCAACTACTTGTTCCCTACAAAAAAAAAAGGAACAACATTCTTGCATCTAAGTCGGGTCCCCCCAATCTTTGGGCCCCATAGCAGTCACTATGGCAGATATGACTACAGTTATGCCGATGCCCTTACTGACATATGACGTATAGTATCAGCATGATGTCAGTAAGGCAGTATGGAGCAATCTCACTCGCTGAGCCCACTCCATAAGTAGCAGGTAATGGCTGTTAGTTACAGCTGGGACCCTGGATTCCAGCATTTTAACCCCGTAGATGCTGTAAGGGATTAAAGGGGTTGTCTCACTAAGTCGATTCATCATACCTCAGTCCTCTTTTCTCAGTTTCATTTTTGAATTTACTGGTTTTACTGGCTTCTACTGGCCTGCAGTGAGGAGCTGCTGAGGACACCAGGTCTGTAGCTATAATGACCAGCGCTGGCAGCCTATCAGGAGGGATCAAACAGGTCTGTAGCTATAGCGACCAGCACTGGCAACCTATCAGTACTGATCAAATAGGTCTATATCTATATTTACCAGCACTTGCAGCCTATCAGGAGAGATCAAACAGGTCTGTAGCTATAGTGACCAGCACTGGCAGCTTATCAGGAGAGATAGAACAGGTCTGTAGCTATAGCGACCGGTGGTGGCAGCCTATCAGGAGAGAGCGAACGGGTCTGTAGCTATAGCAACCAATGCTGGCAGCCTATCAGGAGAGATCAAACAGGTCTGTAGCTATAGTGACCAGTGCTGGCAGCCTATCATGAGAGATGCAACAGGTCTGTAGCTATAGCAACCAGTGCTGGCAGCCTATCAGGAGAGATCAAACAGGTCTGTAGCTATAGCAACCAGTGCTGGCAGCCTATCAGGAGAGATTGAACAGGTCTGTAGCTATAGCGACCAGCATTGGCAGCCTATCACAAGAGATGGAACAGGTCTGTAGCTATAGTGACCAGCACTGGCAGCTTATCAGGAGAGATAGAACAGGTCTGTAGCTATAGCGACCGGTGCTGGCAGCCTATCAGGAAAGATCGAACAGGTCTGTAGCTATAGCAACCAATGCTGGCAGCCTATCAGGAGAGATCAAACAGGTCTGTAGCTATAGCAACCAGTGCTGGCAGCCTATCAGGAGGGATCAAACAGGTCTATAGCTATAGCGACCAGTGCTGGCAGCCTATCAGGAGAAATAGGCCAGGTCTGTAGCTATAGCGACCAGCATTGGCAGCCTATCAGAAGAGATGGAACAGGTCTGTAGCTATAGCGACCTGAGTAGCTGATGCAGCCTATACAAGAGGGGATATCTAGGAATAGGTTGGACACTGTTAATGGACACATATTGCAAAGTGACTTGTTTCTATAAGATCTTTAACATAAAAAGCAGCAATCCTTGTAGTGAGACAACCCCTTTAAGTAACAGTGCTGCACAGAGCAGCTCAGCAGTATGTACTATTCAGCTCTGTTGTTATGACTTTGTGACCACCATGTGGATTATTTGAATACTACTTTGGATGAAGATATTCACATCGCCAGGTTTTTATGAAACAGTCTGTTTATGACATCGTTACATAGCAGAATATAGTGTGTATTGTATACTGTGTAACATACAATGTTGCTACATATCAGTAAAGAAAATTAAAAGTATATTTGCCGTCATACTCATATTACTAAGCTACCCAATCAACCTTTCCCAGCCGCCATCAATGTAAAATGCAGTGCTGTATCAACACCCACCAAGTTAAGCGTGGCATTTGTAGTTGTGGAACTACAAGTGCCAGCATCCCACACCACGATGTACTAATTGTATGAGTGCTGGTTAGTACATTGTGTTGTGGCATGCTGGCACTTGTAGTTCCATTTTCCACAGTAGCTAACAGCTGTGAAACTACCAGTGCCAGCATGCCACAGCAGCACATGAGAGACAGAAAGTGAGAAGAAATCTTCTAAACAGGAGCACAGACAGCAAAACGCATGTAAAAACCCTTTACTGCAATATAGAAAACAGAAACATTCTGGGGTAAAATTTAATAAATGTACCTGTTCCATCTTACATACAAATTAAACTTAAGAACAAACCTTCAGTCCCTATCCCGTTCATAACCACAGGACTGTCTGTAGTTATAACATGCTGTCCTGTATTGATGGGTGCGGACCTGATCACTAGGATCCTCACCAATTGCTTTAATGTAGGGGCCATTCGTTTCTTGGAGCATGGTGGGTTCCTTTCGTTTTTTACCTGCATGTTGCCAGTAATTATTGATGTACTAGATGGCATTATGAATCACATGATCTCTCCTGCCATTTTGCCCTCTCCTGCTCTTTAGGTCAGCAGGAGTTTCTGTGTTATGTCTGTCTTCTGCTGTCTGTTTTGTTGGGAGTGGTTGCCTGGCACCTGCTCTGGATCCTTTGTTGTTAGCTGGCCTGGTTTCGCACCTAAGTTCATTAGTATACTTATCGTCTCTATAAAGCTGAGCTGAAACTGGCAGGCTGCTTGCAGAGAATAGAAGCATTGGTCCTGTCTAGTTCTGTCTTGTTTCTTGTGTCAGGATCGGCTTACCAGGAGGCAAACCGAGGATGTGGATCCTCTGGACTACCACAAGCGATGGTATAAGCCGCGCCAGGGAGCGGAATCCAAGTAGGTCCCGGTTTTCACCAGAGCCCGCCGCAAAGCGGGATGGACTTGTTGCGCGGATTGCTACCAGGTCGCTAGCCCTGACGTGACGTGCTAGCAGCGGCAGCCGCGGTGTAGCGTGGTACAAACTCGTGAAGCAGGCTCGTAGTCGGGGTCAGGAAGGAAGGTCAGGACAGGCGGCAAGGTTCGGGGTCAAGGGACGGAGGCAGAAGATACGGTACACAGTAGACGCAAGATACAATGGGAACGCTTCCTCTCAAGGCACAGGGCACTATCGATTCTGTGGGGATAATAGGAAAGGGCAGGACTTAAAACCAATCACCGGCGCGCTGTCCCTTTAAATCTGGCTGCAGTACCCCGGCCGGGAACAGGAGCGCGGTGAGGTGAGTAGAGGGCAGAGCTGCGAGCGCGCCCACAGCCGGAGGGCTGGATTGCGGCGGGGTTTGCAGCAGAGGATGTCGCCGGGTGCGTGTGTGCCCGCGACCTGACACGGGGGGTCGTGGGGACACCCGTTACATCTTGTAGTCTAATGTCTAGTTTACTGATGTCAAGCTGTAGTATCTTATTGGTTCTTGTCTTAGTCCCATTCGGAAACATTCTAGAGACTGTTATTCTTGAGAATAATAGATTTGGCGTTTGTCTAGTTTCTGTTGGGCTTTCCCAGGAGTCGCTGGGTCCTGGACCCACTTTCTGCATTAGGGTCAGTTGTAGCTAAGGGATATTTTGGAAGGAAATGCTTTAGGGCATCGGTGCTCAACATTTTCTGATCCAAGGGCCACGTTATTGTATTGTACCTCTCTCAGGGTCCGCAGTAAATATTAGAGGGATATTCTCCATCTGAAACCTTTATGGCACTTTAATTATAAATACCAACCATGGCTGGGAGGACTTGATTACACTTTAGGGACTGCCAGAGATTAGAATGGAGGTTCCCTGCTCGGGACTCCAGAAAAAGGATATGAGGCGCCTATTTTGATTGTAGTTTTGGTGGTTACAGAGAGGGCAGCTTCACAACTATAAATAAAAAGAACAACACACACACACATATATCTCCTCATCTCAGGAACCTATCAGACATTTTTATAATATAACACGTTGATCTGCCATGATTGTGTCAGAGGAAGAAATCCAAAGATAATACAGAATTTTTTTTACTGGATTGTTCATTAAGGGTGCTTAAAATAGCACATACAGCCATATAGTGCCCATCATAACAGTACCAGCCATACAATGCCCACCATAACAGTGCCAGCCCTACAGTGCCCACCATAACAGTGCCAGTCATATAGTGCCCACTATAACAGTGGCAGCCCCACAAAGCCCACCATAACAATGCCAGCTATACAGTGCCCACTATAACAGTGCCAGCCCCTAGTGCCCATCATAACAGTGCCAACCATACAGTGCCAACCATACAGTGCCAGTCATTCAGTGCCCACCATACAGTGACAGCCATACAGTACTTACCATAGCAGTGCCAGATATTCAGTGCCCACCATAACGGTGCCAGTCATTCAGTGCCCACCATACAGTGACAGCCATATAGTGCTTACCATAACAGTGCCAGATATTCAGTGCCTACCATTCAGTGCCCACCATAATAGTATCAGCCATACAGTGCCCACTATAACAGTGACAGCCATATATTGCCCACCCTTACAGTTCCAGCCATACAGTGTCTGCCATACAAGGCCCACAATACAGTGCCCACCATAACAGTGCCAACCATACAGTGCCAGTCATTCAGTGCCCACCATACAGTGACAGCCATACAGTGCTTACCATAACAGTGCCAGATATTCAGTGCCCACCATAACAGTGCCAGACATTAAGAGCCCACCATACAGTGACAGCCATAAAGTGCTTACCGTAACAGTGGCAGATATTCAGTGCCCACCATACAGTGACAGCCATATAGTGCTTACCATAACAGTGCCAACCATACAGTGCCCACCATAACAGGGCCTGCCATATAGCACCCACCATAACAGTGCCTGTCATATAGTGCCCACCATAAGTGTCAGCAATACTGTGCCCAACATAATACCAGCCATACATCACCCACAATAACAGGGCCTGCCACAGAGTGCCCACCATAACAGTGCCTGCCATACAGTGCCAACCATAACAGTGTCCTCTTTTGAATGCAGCTGTCAACAGATGAACATTACTATCTAAAGTATGAAAGACGGAGACAAAGCTTGTTTGTGTGCTGATGACTGGGGGCCGCAGAGATTCCCTGGGAGCCACATGCATGTTGTGCATCCCTGCTTTAGGGTTAACTTTAGGGATAGAGGTTCTGGTGTTAGGGGCAGTCATAGGGCGAGCTGTTTTCTGTAAGAAATAGGGACAGTTAGCTCCGGTCAGTTATCGTTATTACTCTCTCCTATACCACACTATTGTATTATTGGGACTCTATAGGTGATGGATACCACTACTTGGCATCTGTCATAGAAATCTGTTTTACCTATACGGCTTGGCATGTACATTATATGGAAGCCAGAAACATGGTGTGTACCGAGTCTCAGCCAAAACCATCGACGAAAATAATCTAGTCTGCTGACAGACATGGACCTGGGAACGTGAAATCCCCCTGGTTTCCCTGCTCATTCCACACATTGCTTGGGCTATATTTATTATAAGTGTAATCATCCCCAGGAGCCATCAGTGTTTACACATTTGGGGAATATTCTGCAGAACGTCTCCTGCGCTCCTGATGGACCCCAGGGATCAGTCCCAGTCTATTCTCTCCCCAGGGATAGGAAAATGCATACAAAGAATATGACACTTGCCCCTGTTACCATGAAAACCACAAAGATTACCCATAAAAATGACTTGTTTACACCAATTCCAGATGGAGTGAAAGGATCTATTCCTTTTGGCATGGAAGCTTCAGGGGTATAATGTCAGGCTTATACGTCAAATATTCTGCATATTTATCTTAGGAAGCTACTGTAGAGTTTATGATCATTTTATGTTTTTTACATGTGTATTATTATATTTGTAAAAACATGTAACCCCAGAGCGTCTTATGGTAGGGTGTTACAGGTGTCTGGAGCTGCTGGAGGGTCCATAGAGCCAACACCACCATCCAGGGTCTCCTACAGCTGCTGGAGGTCCATAGAGCCAACACCACCATCCAGGGGATCCTACAGCTGCTGTAGGGTCCATAGAGCCAACACCACCATCAAGGGGCTCCCACAGCTGCTGGAGGATCCATAGAGCCAACACAACCATCCAGGAGCTCCTACAGCTGCTGGAGGTCCATAGAGCCAACACCACCATACAGGGGCCCCACAGCTGCTGGAGGTCCATAGAAACGACACCACCATGCAGGGGCCCCACAGCTGCTGGAGGGGCCATAGAGCCAGCACCACCATCCAGGGGCCCCACAGCTGCTGGAGGGTCCATAGAACCAACACCACCATCCAGGGGCCACAGAGCTGCTGGTTGGTCCATAGAGCCAACACCACCATTCATGGGCTCCACAGCTGCTGGAGGGTCCATAGAGCCAACACCACCATCCAGGGCTCCCACAGCTGCTGGAGGGGCCATAGAGTCAACACCACCATCCAGGGGCCACACAGCTCCTGCAGGGTCCATAGAACCACCACCACATCCAAGGGGTCCCACAGCTTCTGCAGGGTCCATAGAGCCAACACCACCATCCACGGGCCCCACAGCTGCTGGAGGGACCATAGAGCCAACACCACCATCCAGGGTCTCCTACAGCTGCTGGAGGTCCATAGAGCCAACACCACCATACAGGGGCCCCACAGCTGCTGGAGGTCCATAGAACCGACACCACCATTCAGGGGCCCCACAGCTGCTGGAGGGGCCATAGAGCCAGCACCACCACCCAGGGGCCCCACAGCTGCTGGAGGGTCCATAGAGCCAGCACCACCATCCAGGGGCCACAGAGCTGCTGGAGGGTCCATAGAACCAACACCACCATTCATGGGCTCCACAGCTGCTGGAGGGTCCATAGAGCCAACACCACCATTCATGGGTTCCACAGCTGCTGGAGGGTCCATAGAGCCAACACCACCATTCATGGGCTCCACAGCCGCTGGAGGGTCCAAAGCGCCAACACCACCATCCAAGGGCCCCACAGCTGCTGGAGGGACCATAGAGCCAACACCACCCTCCAGGTGACTCGACAGCTGCTGGAGGGTCCATAGATCCAACACTACCATCCAGGGGCCCCACAGCTGCTGGAGGGTCCATAGAGCCAACACCACCATCCAGGGGCCCCCACAGCTGCTGGAGGGGCCATAGAGCCAACACCACCATCCAGGGGCTCCACACAGGCTCAGTTGGGGTCAAGTCTGGGAAATTAGGGGCCAGGGTAGTACCTGGAAGTCTTGGTCCTGCTCTTTTAACCAACGTTGGATATTTCTAGCCGTGTGACATGTCGTATTGTCTTGTCGGAAGATCCCATCCACCACAGGGGAGACAATCAGCCTGTATGGGTTTATGTAATCTGCAAGGGTGGAGTCATAGCCGAATTGGCTGAGAGTGCCTTCCACATGGATGAGTGGCCCAGACAGTGCTACAAAATCCTTCCTTCCACCACCAGCTTGTGTTCTTCCAGCCATGGTTGCAGGGTGCTTGTTCCTTGATATTTCTCACCTCCTGACACACCAATGGTTATTTACATTTCTCTCAATCTCAGGTGCATCTCAGCATGAAATAACTCTCTGCTCTCCGTTGCAGTGTTTATCACTTGTTTTCATCCTGTTAAAGAACACTAGGACATGTCCTTTTAGTGAAAAATGTGCCAAATTTATGCAAAAGTAATTTATTGCATCTTTTTCTCTGTGCACGGTATGGTATGTTCAGTGCGTGAGATATTACTGAATCTGCACAAAGATATCAAAGACGTTTTCTTTAAGCCAGCACCAGCGGGGAGCTCTGTTAACCGCTCGACTAATAGTAAACGTAAGAACATTTACAGAATTCAGAAAATTCACAGCAAAGTACACGGAGAGGCTGCAACATAATCCCTACTCAAATAACCTCTGCTTATATATATGAAAAATATTTCCAAAAAGTATTAATACCCAGCATGAATTAGTATCCAACAGTAATTTGCAACACTATAAACTCGAGATAATTGAGAAGAATTGGGTTCTCATCAGAGTGATGATCAGACTGTATCATCCATTACAGTGGCATCATACATATCAGGATACAAAGGGGATATGGCTGACGGTCCATAGAAAGGCTCGGACTGGTCCACAGGGGAGCGGGAGAAATCCCCAGTGGGCCCCGGGGCATGGCAGACTGATTTTCAAGAATAAAGGCTGAGAAATGGAAGCAGAAAGCAGGAGACAGAGTATAAGAGTCATGTACAGTAGCTGTAGGGTGGGCTTCAAGAATCAATTCTACTGGTGGTTCCCAAGAATCATCTCCACAGGTGGGCCCCAATAATCAACTGCAATGGTGGAGCACGAGAATCAACTGCAATGGTGGACCACAAGAATCAACTCCACTGGTGGGCCCCAAGAATCAACTCCACTGGTGGCCCCAAGAATCAACTCCACTGGTGGCCCCAAGAATCAGCTGCACTGGTGGGTCCAATAATCAACTGCACTGGTGGGCCCCAATAATCAACGGCACTGGTGGACCACGAGAATCAACTCCACTGGTAGGCCCCAAGAATCAATTCTACTGATGAGTCCCAAGAACCAACTCCACTGGTGGCCCCAAGAATCAACTCCACTGGTGGGCCCCAAGAATCAACTCTACTGGTGGACCCCAATGATCAACTGCAATGGTGAGCCCCAAGAATCAACTCTTCTGGGGGGTCCCAAGAACCAACTCCACTGGTGGGTCCCTGACACCCCCGTCTGACACTGTCCATAGGTATAGTTTCTAGATATCCACTTTTATGGGAGGAATAAGTGGATGGGAATCATACTAATTGTGACCTTTCCTTACCCTAATTGCGAAGCTAGATTATCCCTTCAGACGGAGCACCCACCCCGAAAAGGGGCCTGAATATGCCAAACAGTATATCAAAGATATCGGCAAATAAAAGTACCTGAAGTTTTTTTCTCTCCACTGATAATGGTATTAATGCTTTCTGACGATATTCTTAATATATATAAGTAAAGGTTATGTTTTAATGGGGATTATATTTTAATAGTTTGAAATGTAACAATGTTCTTGTAGACCATGGCCACCACTATCAGCATAGATACAGCCACATACAGGCAGCTGCTCTGTGTGGCTGTCATCTTATGGGGGATCATTTTCTTACGACAATGATTCGCTTTCAACGTATAGGGAAAGGTCCTTGAAGGCTTTGTCTAAAGACATTTCTCTTTTGATTTTCACTGAGCCTGAGATACGAGAGCGTTTAAGTGCTCTGAGTGCACACAATTGTCTCTAGTTTGCCGTTCAACCTAGAGACAATGCCACTGGTGGACCCCAGGAATCAACGCCACTGGTGGGCCCTAGGAATCGGCTTCACTGGTGGGCCCCAAGAATCAGCTCCACTGGTGGCCCCAAGAATCAACTCCATTGGTGGGCCCAAAAAATCAATTCCACTGGTGGGCCCAAGAATCAACTCCTCTGGTGGCCCCATAATCAACTCCACTGGTGGCCCCAAGAATCAGCTCCACTGGTGGCCCCAAGAATCAGCTCCACTGGTGGCCCCAAGAATCAGCTCCACTGGTGGACCTAAGAATTAATTCCACTGGTGGGCCCAAGAATCAATTCCAATGGTAGGCCCAAGAATCAGCTTTACTGGTGGCCCCAAGAATCAACTCCTCTGGTGGCCCCATAATCAACTCCATTGATGGGTCCCAAGAACCAACTCCATTGATGGGTCCCAAGAATCAACTCCTCTGGTGGCCCCATAATCAACTCCACTGGTGGGAACCAAGAATCATCTCCACTGGTGGGAACCAAGAGTCATCTCCACTGGTGGGCCCCAAGAATCAACTCTACTGGTGGCTCTAAGAGTTATCTTTACTGGTGGGCCCCAAGAATCAACTCCACTGGTGTTCCCTAAGAATCAACTTTACTGGTGGTCTCCAAGCTCCATAGTCTAACACTAAGGACACCCATACTGATTATCACATTTGCCAGCAATGGTGACCAGAATAGTAGATGCATAGAATTTCATCAGATACATTCAGAATAGAAAATATTGATGCCTTGTGGCTACAAAGTGCTTCTCTCGGGTACAGTGATTGGTGCTTTCATTTAAGTCAAGAAGGCAAGATATAATGTTGGTCTTTTACAGGTAATCTGGTGAGGTTATATAGCTAATGCTACATTATTTCCATTATATAGCTAATGCTACAATTTTGCTTTTGATTAGTTCCTCATTTTGTCGAAATACAACAATGTTGCACTTCATCTACTTTGGAAATGCAAATGTATGAAATGTGATGAAACTTACATGCATGAATCCACCACTATGTACTTGTAGGAGACATTTCTAAACGTTGCATCCCTTATTTTGGCAGGTCAACATTGATCACTGCACCAAAGCCGTGACCATGAAGAACCTGGTGGAACCATCATCCTCAAGTTTTGATCTTGCCCAGAAGAAGATCTTCGCTCTAATGGAGAAGGACTCACTGCCCAGATTTATCCGCTCCGAGATCTATCAGGAGCTAGTGAAGTAGCAGTGTGACCGAGCTGTGCAGTGCACCCCCAGCAGTCCTTAGGGGTTCACCCTCTGGTTTGCTGGTCTGTTGTTTTCAGCAGTAACTTTTTCTAATGGGTCCTTTCAATTGACTGTTGTTGCCAATCTGTCCAGTACGTTAGAGACTATAGAACGTGTGCGCAACTTCCGCTAGTTATAAATAGTGCAAAAAAGAATAATAATAAAAAAAAAGTTATACAATGTAATCCATTTAACAAGTTATTGATGATGGGAGTAGTTGTAGAAAACCATAGTGAGGAGCAGTGCAGTGATGGCAATGGTTTATTTGATGGCAAGATGTTTGGTTTGTGAATGTCCCACCTTCCCAATGTGATTTTGAAAGAGAACTTTGCACAGCAGTTTAGGAATTCGTGAAAGAAGGGAAAGGGACTATTTTTAGCCAGTGTAGCAATGTATATGTACCATGCAACTGAGCCAAGGTCTTGATTAGCTTAGGGAGTGTTCCCAATGAATGCCCCCTTCATGCCGGTCATGACTCATGGTGTGTTCACCTTAAAGATGTCTCTAAGAGCTCCTATGTAGAGCTCGGGAAGACGGGAAGTTCTGAGGGCAGCTGGAGACCATTAAGGTAACCTACTTAATATACATAGGCACATTCCCTACTAATTAGTCAAGACCGCTAACCATGACCAACACTTGGAAGTTTCCAAACACTAAATTCCCTACTAATTTGTGAGTCAAGACTGCTGACCGTGAGGAACACTTCAAGGTTGCTAACATTAAAGTGCATAGTAATGCTTTCCTATAAAAGTACATTGATCTATGGCAGTAGAGTGGCACACTTTCCGAAAAACGCATTCGCAATGCATGTAGACGTCCTAGTGACCTGCAGAGACTGTCAAAGTAAGTTATATTCTGAAAGCAATACTTACCCAAAATGGGCCTGTAGAATGGCGCTCCCAGCCCAAAGGATAAGTATTTCGTAAAAGGAGACATGTTGTAAGGTTCCGGGAATGGGGTGAAAAGCTTACAGAGAGGTAGGACCAGGAATGGGTGGTTTCAGTACAGGATGACCTAAATTATTTCATATGGAGGTGAGAGCTCAGGTGTTTGGGATAAAGGGGCCTTATGTGGTCAGGTGGCACTGAACGTTCCAGGCAATGTAAATGGGGTACGAGGGATGGCTACTCCGGGCGGGTCAGCATGATTTTTTTTTTTATATCTGTGACTTTAACATTTCAAAAAGAGAAAACAAAATACTAATTTGCTTAGAGAGAACTTTATCACTTTAGAAGATAATGCAATTTACTAATCTATTTGGTTACTACTTCTTCTCTTTTAAGTACAAATTAAAAAAAATATATACCTGACAATATGGCCTCACTGCCTTGAGTGTGAGCAGGACATATGCCTAAATTGATGAGTGAGTGTAAAGAAAGAGGTCCTATGAGTATAAGCTAAGGTTTTATAACAAGTTCTTATCCTATTGAGGCATAAAATTAGAGTTCATTCTAACAACCTGAGACAGTCATTATGTTTTCCAGTAGTCAGGTACAAATGTATCCATCCTTATCATTCCAAATTTTATTCCAAGATTCCAGTTTCTCATTACACAAGTTCAATACATGGACTCAACATGTTAGCCTAGGTAGCCACATACCAAGCATTGGTTGGCCACATAAACAACTTTTGACAGAGCTGTAACTCAGAACTGTACAACCACCAGGGGGCCACATATAGACACTTACAGCACAACAACTTCTGGCAGAGTTGCAAAACATATCACAACCTTTGGGTGGCCACACATAGATACATAAGAACATAAACAACTCCTGACAAAGATGCAATTCACTTACCAAGAGTGGCCATTAAAAGAAACATATAACAGCTCCCGGCAGAGCAGCAATTTACATACAAACCACTTGTTGAACACATAAACAACTTCCAATAGTGGTATTCCTCATCACAACTACAGGATGGCCACATATAGACACATATGGCATAAACAACTCCTGACAGGCTGCAACCTTCCTCACAACCACTGGATAGTCATATATAGATGCATATGGCATAAACAACTCCAGACAGGCTGTAACCTTCCTCACAATCACTGGGTGGTCATATATAGATGATATGGTAGAAACAACTCCCGACAGGCTGCAACCTTCCTCATAACCACAGGATGGCTACATATAGACACATATGGCATAAACAACTCCTGACAGGCTGCAACCTTCCTCACAACCACTGGATGGTCATATATAGATACATATGGCATAAACAACTCCAGACAGGCTGCAACCTTGATCACAACCACTGGGTGGTCATATATAGATGCATATAACATAAACAACTCCCGACAGGCTGCAACCATCCTCACAACCACTGGATAGTCATATATAGATTCATATGGCATAAACAGTTATTGACAGTCTGCAAATATTGTTACAAACACTGTGTGGTCACATATAGACACATAATGCATAAACAACTCCCAAAAGAGTATTGAGAAATCATGTTTTTTTAAGAACTGGCCATCTTAGGACATGTTGAGTCAAGAGGTAATGTAAGGAAAGATAGATCTGTATACCTGTGTGCTGCTGGAAATGTTATGATTGATCAAAGTCACCAACTCCATACATAGAGTCAACTCCTGAATCATGGAACACTAATGTACTCTGTCCTGTCAAGCGTTAAACCTGGTTAGGTTTACACAAAGAACAGTCTGTACATGAGGGATCCTTTCTGTAAGGCAGGCACATGGGCTCAATGATTGTTTTACATGTAACCTAGGACAGTACTTTATATTGAAACTATGGAAACACTTGTCAGATTGGGATCTTGTGGCGGTGAAAAAAAAAAAAAGCAAATGCATACATTCCCTTGAGATGTTGTAAGCGTTCTCTGCTAGGACTGGTTCTGTATGTGGGAGGAATGTTTGTCTTTGATTTTTGAGGTTTTTTTTCCTAAATAAAATTTACAAAGTTTACATTGTGGCAATCCTGAAATCTTTGTCCCATAAGAGCACCGATCACGGGTAGATAGTCATTTTGTGAGTCCATCGGTGGTGCCACTTGTTCTTAACGAATGGATAGGTTGAATTCCAACAAATATTGGTCTAGACTAAAAATGGCTCCTTCCATTGCTTACAGTCAACAAAAATTCTAGTTGAATTGTGTATGAAAGTTTACAGCCAGTCTCTCTAGTGCACTAAGGGCTTGTAGGCAGCTTCATTACTATTATAGCTTTGCTGATTTTCATTTATTTGCAATCTCCATTCAAGTTGCCTAACCTCCACTTGTCTTCCTAGCTGGGTGACCACCAATTCAGTACCTGTCACTATTTGCTCTATAAATATTGCATTTGGAATACAAGATATTCCATATCCACATTACATAGGGTTATAAAAAAGAAATATCCAATCAGCGAGCGAAAAGACTGATAAAGTTGCATAAAATGTGGTAAAATGCAAAGGAGTCAATATGCGTGCCAACCTAGGGGGGTACACATGGGTATGGTATGCTATGTAATTTGTTCCAGATTTCCAGATGGAAAATCCACAATGGGATACAAGAGCAGCAAGAGGGATAAGAGTTGAACATTTTTCAACCAATTTTTTAAAATTTTCCTTGTGCAAATTGACTAATAGGGCTCATTTTAAATTCTGCAGCATGCCAATTTCTGCTGCAGAAAGGGCAAATTTGAGTCAGAATTTCCTTGTTCATTTCAATAGGGAGGTGAAAAAATTCACATTTCAGTTCAAATTTAAAAAAAAAATCAGTATTCTTATCTTACTAGTCTTGTGCCTTTTCCTGGCTAGGCTTCCTTGGTCCATAATCTGGTTTACTGCCCCTCTTCGATGACATGAGCCACCACGTCACCACTGCAGCCAGTCACAGGCTTCAGGTTTTTTTTTACATTTGTTTTTGCTTTAGCCAGAAATACAGGGACCGACCAAGAGGAAGGTGAAATCTGCCCCAAAATCAAGATTTGGGGCCACATGTATGAACCTATTTAAGACTAAAACTCACGTTTTTGCCCATCGGTTACTATGGGCCAAAGAGTGAGTTTTAGACCTAAACAGTTTTCATACATGTGGCCCTTGGTATAAATTCTCTAGTGAATTTCCTTGCAAATTTTGAGTCAGATTTGCACCAAAATTATCGGCAGCGTACCCGAGCTATTAGATGTACCCAAAAGAGTTTAGAATTGGGCAAAATGGAAGAAATATCCGAAAAAATTCAATGTCATCTGCATTTTCCTCATTAAAGGTTCCGATGATAATTTGATGCCGACAGCTACTCCTAATATTAGACGCGACACCTTGGCAATAACAGGAAATACCAAAATGTTAACGCTTTTGCTTGAAATTGTTTCATGGGGGGTCTGCACAGCTCCGTAACCTGAGAATCGAGACAGTGTGTTTTTTCTTTGTTTGCTGTATGTTATATGCTGTATTATTGCTATGTAGGAGACTTGCCAATCTAATGTTCTGTACAAGTCATCAGGTATCTAAATCTGAGGACCAAGCTTCTTGTACCATACTAAAAAAAAGAAAGAGTCCAAAAAGAGTAAAGTGGTTTTTCTTGGGTGATCTTGTATTATTCGATCAGTAGACTATCCTAGTACCGCACCATAGAAGACGAGAGGCAGTATGGTTGATCTATGGAAATGGTTGAATCGGGAATGGATAGGATTACTCTCATGTCAGCCAACATGAGACACCTGTCACTGATGGTTTCATCTGTCCATGCAACCATTGGGAAAGATGATGACTACAGTGAGTCAAAAGCTCCAGGGCACGCTTTTATTTCAGAAACAAAAGGGAAAGTGACCTATCTGAATACTCCAGCAAGTAATGGATGAGGAGGCCTATCTTATAGCCTAAGTCCACAACATGGCCACCATCTTAAAAGCTACCACTTTGGAACATAGGCAAATTTTTTCAATGGGAAGATGGTCATGTAGCCTATCAAAGAAGACCATAACTGTCTCAGAAATGTATTGACACAATCAGACTTCCAATATTTCTTGTAGTTCAAAAGTCATCAACACAGAAAGTTACAACAACAGCTGTTTGACGTGTTCAGTGTGTTGTCCCTGGTGCTGAAGGCTCTGGATCCAATCGTTATGAACCCGCATGAGAACTTTCTGTGTTGACAATCGATTCCTGAGGCAATTCTTGTCTTACATGTCTTGCTACATGACCACCTTCCCATTGTAAAGACTTGCCCTTGATCCAAGATGGTGGCTATCTTTTGGACAACCTAAAAGGCTCCCTCCCCCTTTACTTGCTGGGGTACTCAGATTTGTCAGTGTCTTTTTCATTTCTGAAATAAAAGGGAGTCTTGGGACTTTTGACTGTGGCATTATGGTTTGAAACTTGCTACATCTATATGCATTCGCTAAAGGCAAGGACCCGAGCTTGCGGATACTGGTGACGGGTACATTGTCAAGGCTATGGCAGAGGGGTGGTATAAAGGGATGTTCCCATCTCACACATTGATGGCATATCAATAGAATATACCACCAAGGTGTGGTAGGTGCGGGTCCCACCTCTTGGATAACACCTATCGTGAAAATGGACTCCTAAAAGTCTCCATTCAGAACACAGAGTAGGTTGAGCTTGAGCACAACCCTCCATTCTGTTCTATGGAAGTTTTGAGTACAACTGAACCCACCGCTCACCTACACTGGGAACTCCCATAGAATAGAATGGAGCGTAGTAGTGGACAGGCGTGACCTATTCTGGAGACTTTTTGGGGCTTGTTCCCAAGATCGGTGAGGTTGCCCTGCAAGATACCAGTGGTTACCATTTGGGTTCATCTGCACATTTTAGGCAATGCAAATCCCAAGTCCCTATTATACTACATGGTTCACAAAGTATATGAACCCCAAAGTCTCTTCTATGAATAAAGAGAAGCAAAACCATCCCTCTGATATAGCCCTTCTCAGAAAATTCAGCCATGGTCTACCATGAATGTGAATTACCATTCCATGTCCATGTTGGTGGGTGAAGGTCAATGTTATCTGTCACTGTGTAATTACCCATTAAAGTGGACTCTAAAATGTATCCTTATGTTTTTTCAACCATTAGAACAGTTTTTGGGTCATACCTTGGAAAATTTACAGTGCTAATGTCCTACTTGCAAAAATCAGTTTGACCATTTGAATGAGGCATGTGCTTGCCACCAAAATCACCCCATTCAGATGCAAGGCCTGCCCCATGTAACTTCACCCGTAAAGGTTTTGTGTATTTATGCATGCAAATGTTTCATCGCCCCCAATGTCGTCTCTAAAATATAAGTGAAGCCACATTGTCATGTGTTACCCCTGTCCACCTGCCCTCTCTTCTGTTGCAAGGGGTAATACACGTGATGAGACTGCACACAGGGTTTGTATGTATGTCTGTAACCATGGAAACACATAATTTGGCATGAGAGCTGTATACACAAAACGGTGATATATCTTACACATACCTTGCAATGTTTTTGGGTGTGATAGGATGCTCTATATGACTTTAATTACTGCTTCTAAGCTTTTCATGTCTGAAGGGGCTCTCCAGACTCCAAAACAGACAAACTATTGTTACTAGATGTAGAAAATCCAACTTTTTTTTTGTAAAACTCAGGGCTACAACATGTTTGAAAACGATCTAGGTCTAAGACTTTCTTTGTTGCCCATAGCAAACAATCAGAGCCCCCTTTTAATTTTATATAGTGCTCTGAAAAAATTAAAGGGGAGCTCCGATTGGTTGCTATGAGCTCCGATTGGTTGCTATGGGCTCTGATTAGTTGCTATGAGCTCTGATTGGTTGCTATGGGATCTGGTTGCTATGAGCTCTGATTGGTTGCTATGGGCTCTGGTTGCTATGGGTGCAGATTGGTCGCTATGGGCTCTGGTTAGTTGCTATGGGCTCTGATGGGTCACTATGGGCTCTGATTAGTTGCTATGGGCTCTGATGGGTTACTATGGGCTCTGGTTGGTTGCTATAAGCTCTGATTGGTTGCTATAAGCTCTGACTGGTTGATATGCGTTCTGATTGGTCACTATGGACTCTGATTGGTTGCTATGGGCTCTGATTGGTTACTATGGGCTCTGGTTGCTATGGACTCTGATTGGTTGTTATGGGCATCAAAAAAAGTCTTAGACCTAAACAGTTTTCATACATGTCCCCTTAGTTTTTGTATAGGTTATAGCTCGGGCTGTGTCACCTCTTCTAGGCGTCGGCAGGTTAGTAGTTTCAGCAATACACTGAAAACTACAACTCCCATGATGCACTAAGCTGCCTGCGGAGATGTCCATTGAACATGCGGCACAAGCTCCGTAACCAAAACTAATAACTTAGCCCAAGGTATGGCCTGTGATTGACATGCCTGTACATTAGGGGAGTTACTTTGTGAAGAGAAGCACCCGTGTTGGATGTATTCTACAGTATGTAACACAGATACAAGGAAGAGAAGGCACGGTCATGTGACCACAACTATGGCGGCTCTCCGGAGGACATATTGGTGGAGTCAACGAACTTGTTCTTATAGCCATTGTAAGAATACAGATTAGAGTCTTGGAGAACCCCTTTTAAGAGGATCCCTGATATCTCCTATCAGTCCGTTTATTAAATACTAGTATCCCCCCATGAAATGGAAATATTACTTTACTTGTATGGTTCTCCTGTTATTCCACCTAGAAATTCATAACCAATCTGTCAACTGGGTGTTACCCATACGGGCTGTGTCCCTGCCCAATCTGACATTGTCCCAACAGTGCTGTCGGAGTCAGTTTGTGCTGGGACACGCCTTCAGTTGGGAACACCCAGTTGACTGATTCAGTAACAACATTTCCAGGAGGAATAACAGAGGAACCGCACAATACAAAGATATAAGAGAAGAGGCTCCAGGATTGTTATGTCACAAGGATTTACTAAGGAGATGTCACAGGTCCTCGGATACATGGACTTCCGGATAAAGCGATGAATCAGAGATGGCGTCTCCTACATATTATATAATCTATAACCTCGCTTAACCCTTACACCAGCAAATGCATTATCTGCACTGATAGCGATTGTCATTATCATTCCTGTAATGATTTCATTGATTGCATCACCAAGACTGACAGAAATGAGGGCTCCTTGTGGAACATCATTAGCTGCACATCAATATGCCAGCAGCTTGCAGAACCAAGGCTGCAAAAAGCACTGTAATCCCTGTCCCAAGTCATTACATGAGGCTCATACAGAGAAGGGGACGTCTGCAACGTGTCGATACGTATTCAGCAGATCGTTAGATTTGTTGGTGTAGCTGAGCCAAATTTGTCATTTACCCGCGTGTTGTGTAATAGTGATATGACAGTCCGCTCTGCTAATGCTTCCATTAATGGATATGTAGAAGATTTCGTGGATACACAGGCATCCAGCACTCGCCGGGGAATATATACATTGGATCAGATCAGGATTTTATCACTCTCTGCTTAATGTATTCAATTCATCTTTAAAGGGGTTGTCTCATCTTGAAGTTTCATAGGATGCATGAATGAAATAATGCCGCTTTTCTCTGTCACTTCCTGGTCAAGCTGTCGGTAATTAGCATATAAACTCTGTGTATTCAGACTTCTCTGTTTATCAGTCTAGATTACATAAATTAACTTCTCTGAGGTCCAGAGAAGCTTCTGAGCTAATGTAAACAGTAGAGTAATTACTGTCTTTTGTCTGAAAGATCAGATAACACACAAGCTCTCACACTGTCTCCACCTGTGTGATGATGTCACTCACTGCTATCAGATATATGATATCAGATATGACCTCCATGTATTCAGACTTCTGCTAATTAGATAAATCTCATGCTGTCAGGACCAGGGAAGCTTCTGAGTTAAAGTACACAGTAGTAATTACTGTCTCTTGTCTGGAAGATCAGATAACAAATAAGCTCTCGACAAGCTCTCACTGTCCGGAGTTCTGTGCTGCCGCGACCTGTGTGATTACCTCACTCTCTGCTATCAGATAGAACTAACAGCAGTGGAGAAGGTGTACACAGGTCGGTCACTTGGGAAACCAGAAAGCCCTCAGAAGGTGATAAAATCATTTGTAGCTCCTTGACAAAAAAAGATGAACAAAGCAATATATTTGGAAAACGTCTTCATTTAGTGTTTCCTACGTTTTAAAAGCTATTTTTTTGTAGTGAGACAACCCATTTCAATGGGTTCTCTGCTTTGGACAACCTCTACTTCTTAGACAAGACGTTGATCACAAAGTGACTCCGCCTTGCGAAACCCTCAGCAATAAACTGTAATTGGTGGATAAATCTAAAGGACAATGTACACAGGAGAAGTTAGGTATTTCACAGAACCCACTGAGGTCATGCCATGCAGGGCAGGACAGGTCCTACAGAGTAAGAGACACCCATTGCAATCACTCTTCGACCTGGTCAAGAGATGAGGATCCGAAACTGAGGACCCCTCTCTATGAACTCAGGATTTAAAGGGGATTTCTCTTAACATTCAGGGCACATCAAGACTCTTTCCAAATACATTCCTCTATTGATATTACCTTGGTCCAGAGATAAGAGAGATTTTATCTGCTCTGAGTGCATACAAGTTTCTCTGGTTACCATCCTGCTTCCCCTTCCTGATTAGACAGAGAGATGGGCATGACATCTCCAGGACAGATGGCAACTTGAGGACACAGGAGAAGTTAGGTGCTTCACAGCGCCCACTGATATCATACAATGCAGGGCAGTTCAGGACCCCCAGAGTAAGAGACACCCATTGCAATCATTCTTTGACCTGTTCAAGAGATGAGGATCCTAAACTGAGGACCCCTCTCTATGAACTTAGGGTTTTCTCTTAACTTGTAGGGCATATCAAGACTTTTACCAAATACATTCCTCTATTGATATTACCTTAGTCCAGAGATAAGAGAGATTTTATCTGCTCTGAGTGCATACAGGTTTCTTTGGTTACCATCTTGCTTCCCCTTCCTGATTAGACAGAGACATGAGTGTGACGTCTTTCTCTTAACATTCAGAGAACATCAATACTTTTTCCAAATACATTCCTCTATTGATATTACCTTGGTCCAGAGATAAGAGAGATTTTATCTGCTCTGAGTGCATTCGGGTTTCTTTGGTTACCATTCTGCTTCTCCTTCCTGATTAGACAGAGAGATGGGCGTGACATCTCCAGGACGGATGGCAGCTTGAGAACAGAGTGTGTTATCTCTAACAAACAAAGGAGATTAATAACTTTTGATTGTTTGCTTTGAGCTCTGAAGCCTTCTGCACTATAGACAACATCTCCTGCTCTCATGTCAGTGCAATTAGAAGAGCTGGGAATATGGAATTGATACGCTAATCACTTCTATAGAATCACCCACAGCCTGACCAGGAAGAGTGGGGGAAAGTGTGAATCTGAAGCTGCATGTGGCTCTGTGAAACAGCATGGTGAAACAATAATAGGATAAATGAAAATGAGTTAGCTAAACTGGAGAATTCCTTAAGGCAGCAGAAAAATTGCCATTTTTGCTCATGTCTGGCTCTCCGTCTGTAAATCATTCCATTGATTTCTGGGTTTGAAGTCATAACTGGGAACATACAACACTTGACATTTCGAAGCAATGATTTAAGAGCCGTCTGTTTGCTCAGAAACCAGGGAAGGGGCGCACTCAAAGATTAAAGCTAATAAATCAAATTAGTCGCCACCACTCCAGGTATTGGAGAAGCCTTGTGTAAACCTTCTCATGGTGGCTCATAGAAGTGCAGACTCCCTTTATCATCTGGACATAGACATTATGCGAGTGGATGCGTGTGTCCCTCCGAGGTATTGGAGACAATTAGGAGAGGTTATAAACAAAGCCATGACGTGAAGCCAGGAGCTGTACTGTAATAGTCGGAGCCAAGGTTTCCTTTCTAGAGCTTCGCCTCTTGGTTGGAAACACTGCCAGGTTATTTCCTAGATAACAAAATGTTCCCCTCAAAATATCAGCCTGTATAAACAGACCTAAAAAGGTCACAGAGAGGAACCAGGAGGACATGGATGAACTTGAATCATTGTCGTGTTATGTTTCCTAGGTGATCACGAGAATCCAAGTATGTAGGACATGGTCTTCTTTCGAGTGGTAGAGTCTTCTGTCGGTTGCCATATAATGTTAGTTCACATTGTTTGGTGAAGCCCAAAAGTCATATATCCTATGTAATCACAGTTAAGGGGGTTGTCTAGTGGTGGGAAATAAATTTCAAATGAAAAAAATGAGAAAAAATATACTTACCTCCTGATGCTCCTTGGGAGCTCTTCGGGATGTGCTCCTCTTTCCTTTTGGGTTTTTATCCCGACACACAGTAGTGCTTCAATCTATATTTACCTACAATGGAGCACGAGCCTCTCTTGTGTTTCGGGATAAAAACCCAAAAGTGAAGAGAAGTAGATCCTAGAGGGCTCCGGTGCAGAGGTGGCGGGACACCGTATCATTTTTTTTCTTTATTCCCCAAACCTGAGCCCATTGGATATTAAGTTTCCTCTGTTGGACAACCCCTTTAAAGTCTCCTTGCAAATTTAATAGCAATCGGCTGAGCGCTCATTTGGTACACAGCCATGTCTCCCGCCCTCCTCACACATATAAATGCTCATGAGCATGCATGTGTTTTTTTTCGGTGGGAACAGTGAAACACCTCTGCAGGTGGATTATCTCCAGGGAGAACAAAAGGTGCCAAGACCTGGTTGTTGAGATGTAGTATGCCCATACCAATGGTGCCGTGGGAAATTTGGTATAAAGGATGGTCTGTTCCACCAAAATTTTGTCCAAATTGTCTCTACAGGAAAATTCAGGGCTTAGGCACATGGATGTAGAGAGCTATAATATGGCATCTATAGGGCTGGACAGAGCCTCTTTATGGCTTCAATGTCCTATGATGGCATGGACTCAAATGCAACCAGAAAAAAAAATGGTATGATCCATCTAAAAGTTATTCTCCCATAGAAGTATTGCACCATAAAACATCACACAAAGGGCCACATGTATGAAAACTGTCTAGGTCTAAAACTCACTTTGTTGCCCATAGCAACCAATCAGAGCGCCTCTTACATTTCATTTAGTGCTCTGAAAAATGAGAGGGGCGCTCTGGTGGGTTGCTATGGGCTACAAAGTGAGTTTTAGACCTAGAGTTTTCATACCTGTGGCCCGAAGTGCCTACAAGTCTCCAGTACAGAGCCATAGGAACTCTGTGAGGCGCCATACAGCCTCCGTGGACATGTCTCTTCCATGTGCATGAGCATCTGGAAAAGCACAAAAAATGCAATTTATACTTTTGTAGTGAAGATTCACAGATGCAATTTTTGTTCCCCAGGTCAAGACTGAACCAACATTTACTGGCAAATATACCCTAAATTATAATCTGACCTAAGTAGCTAATATTGAGGTGCAGCTGTTTAACCCCTGAGGGTTTGCTCCATCTCTGCTGTCTCCTGGCGGGATGTGGTGGTGATGTGTTGCATGTTCTGTATATGAATTAGTATTTCTCTATCTGGCTAACATTATATATATATGCTATGTAACACTGCATGTGAAATAAATAGTAATAACCCGCCTTGTGTCTGTGTTATCAGTGCCGAGCCGGGTTGTGATGCATCAAGTGTGTGTGTAACTGGTGCACTGAGGGGCTCGTATGTCATCTGCCGTGAGCCCCCCCAATGATGCATGGATCACTACAAGCAGAGGCGTAACTTCAAGTTCTTGGACCCTAGTGCAAAAAGTGAAACAGGGCCCCCCAGTTACCATGCGCCATTTACAATACTGGTGTCTTCTAACATGGCAGAAGGGCTTTTGGGCCCCCTCAGACGTCAGGGCCCGGTAGCGACTGCTACCTCTGCACCCCCTGTAGCTACGCCCCTGACTACAAGGGACACATGCACTGATCTGTATATAGACCCTGAAAACATGACCTGTTGATGGGCCTTGACTGGAGTTAGAGAACACTGCTGTATGTGATTGTTGCATTGCAAGGATCTATAGAAACTACCCAACTGTAAGACGTGCAAAACCGCAAAAAAGTCATTGACGAAAGCATGGGAATAGTCGGCAACATGGAGGAACTTCTGGGGTACATATGTACTGAATACAGTCTAAGGTTGGGGGATATCTTCACAGCAGTTGGACATTGCTTTGTATCCCTCTGGATACGTAGATATCCAAATTTGCAGCAGTTTTCTTTGCATTGTTATTTATACATACTCATCAAGAGTCAAGGTGATGCCAAAATACATCAGTATGTATCCGTTTTTGGCAGAAGTCAAGTCATGAAATATTTGATTTTTGTGACCTCTATGAAAAAAAACGGATCCACTAGGGTGCGTTCCCACGGCTAAGACAAAATACCAGTTGGATTTTCCAACTAGTTTTTAGTCTTTTTTTTTGGCACATAGGGAGACGGCTTTTGTCCGTGGTTTGCGGATTCCCTCTCCCCCTTCGCCCCCACATGTTCATGTTCTGCCCGAAAACTGGGTGGAAGAATGAACACATTCTAAGTTTTTAGGAAAATCCGTGCAATGTGGACTGCTGAATGGATTTTCTATTTAAATCAATGTAAAAGGTTGACCGTCTGTAAAACTGACTAAAAACCCTTGCCGTGGGGACAAGTCCTTATGTTATACTCTAGGGAAGAGAGCTAAGTCTCTGTTACCAGCTATTGGAAGTAGTGTCCTTTTAGCCACATCTGACCCATTAAAGAGCTTTGAAATATGACTGAAAATACTGCTAATAAGTAAGGGTCTTGGGGGATCAGACGCTCATCAATTACAGAAGGGACAGTCGTCAGTAACTCCTCCATAAGGAAAAGTCTCCCATCTTCAGACAGCTGTTTGCCCCTTGCCAGTGCAGCACATAACTGGGTAACTGGGTGAGAGGCCTTCGATGTAGCTCTGGGGGTAAAGTTTCTTCTTAAAGGTGTAGAGAGACTTATAAGCCATAAAATTCTCCTTGGATTTAAATAGGGAAATGATCTTTATGAAAGAGAGCTATGTCTCTGGTGCCACCTCTCTGAAATAGCATCCCCTCAGCCACACCTCACTCATTAAAGAGTCTTAAAACATGACTGTAGATTTTGAAGCTAAGCCAGTAGCTCCTTCTTAAAGGGGTTTTGCCATGATGTAAAATTGACGTGGGAAGCTTGTAAATTATATAATAAACATTTTCACCATTCATCTTTATTAAAAATTCTGCACTGTTTTTGTTTTAGCTGCTCCTTTAGTGTTCCATTGTTTACAGCTCGTCTCCAGGGGATACGACCAGGGCTGAGAGCTCCTCAATCCTGGTCACACATGCTCAGACGTCACCTCTCCTCTCAGGCAGCTACTGAGTGTTCAAACCCCAGGTGCTGTCATTCTACTCCCGTCCTCTGTGCTCCTTAGTAATCACACACACTCACTGCTTAACAAGTGTTCCAACCCCAGGTGCTGTCACTCTACTCCCGTCCTCTGTCCTCCTTAGTAATTAGTCAAACAGTGTAAATAAATAAAAAGAATGAAAATTCAATGAGGTTTGTGCATTGATAAAAAGATAAAAAAAAATCCACAGGTTTGGTTCCTGCAAGGATTTGAACCTAGGACCCTAGTGCTGTGAGACAAAAACTTTACCTCTGAGCTACATTGTAGCTACTGACAGCTCTATAGATAAACAGACCTTTCTTTGACTAGGGAGAGGAAAGCCTGGTGATGTCATCCTGCTGGGTCACATGATATGGAATTCAAAACAATCACACAGAGCTGAAGAGCTGGATGCAGGAGGTATGAAATGAGATCGTGGCAAAACCCCTTTAAGGAAAAGTCTCCCATCTTCAGACAGCAATTTCAGAGTTTTTGCCCCTGGTCTGTGCAGTGCAAGGTTCTGGCTGACTGAGTGAGGGACCTTTGATGTATCTCTAAGGGGTTACATTTTCTCCTTGATGATAGCACCATAAAGGTATAGGAAGAATTATAGGCCATGCAATGCTTCTTGGTAAAATCAAATATGGAAATTAGCTTTAGGCAAAAGAGATCTTTGGTGCCACATATTTAAAGTAGCATCCCTTCAGCCACATCCAACCCATTAACCCCTTATCGACAGTGGATGTACTGGTACATCCTATTGTTGGTAAGGTTCTATGTGGTGGGCTTACTCAGTAAACCAGCTACATAGAAGGTGGGTGTCAGCTGCTAATTACAGCAGATGCAACCAGTGCTGCAGCATCTTACTCCGCACCATTCCTCACTCCGATTGGCACCCCTGCGGTGAGATTGTGGGGTGCCAATCTGTTAATATGGCACCTGGAAGCCTAATGAAGGCTTCCATAGCCGCCATATCCTTATTTCTATTATTTCCTGCTATAGGCCACAGGCAGGAAGTAATAGAGTGGCCATCTTTGTACACCCTTCTGCAATGTTTATACAGTACAATGCAGAAGGGTGTACAGACAATTGAGACCCTTAGTAGTGAAGTACTCTAGGGAGACTAAGGGTCACATGTATGAAAACTGTCTAGGTCTAAAACTCACTTTGTTTCCCATTGCAACCAATAAGGGCGCCTCTTTCATTTCATATAGTGCTCTGGAAAAATGAGAGGGGCGCTCTGATCATTCAGCCCTCAAAAAATGCCCCCTCATTCGAGTCCATAGGAGGAAGTTCAAAAAAGGTATTTGTCTTAGAAAATGGCGCTGCATAACGGGAACCCTACATATTTGGTATCGCCAGAATTGTATCAACCTGCAGAATACAGATAATGCATCATTTATACCGAAGAGTGAACGACATAAGAACAAAGCCCCTGCAAGCATGGTGCAAGTCTTTTCTTACATTTCACCCCACTTAGAATTTTTTTCTTGGTTTCTCAGTATATTCTGTGGTACGGACAATGGAACCAGTGAAAAGTACATCTTGTCCCGCAAAAAACAAGCCCTCATATGTCTTTATGGATGGAAAAATAAAAAAGTTATGGCTCTTGGAAAACGAGGAAGAAAAAAATGAAGAGTCAAAAAATCATGACCAGAGTTAGAGTCTTGAAGCATAAAATTTTAAGCCAGTTACTTCTCCTTGGTGATTATTTAATTCTCCTGGGGAGCGTTGTATGAGGGTGTGCAAATGTATATTTGTGTTTGTGCAGGGACTCCTGTAGCTGGTTACTGGGCAGGGTGCTGTTACAGCGTGGAACAGAGTGGAGCACTACACTGTATAGTGTTATGTACATATGTTTAGGATTGGGGTGCTAAGTCTCTAGAAGAAGGGGGTAAACAGCCTCGCAGTCACTGAGAGAGCTAGGGGCATTAGGGAGACAGTGCAAGCAGGCAATCAGAGAACTAACAGGGGAGAAGCCAAGTCACACAGTGAAATAGGAAGCCTGTCAGCTCTGAAGTGGGAGAGTTCTGTTCCAAGTTCAGGTTTTTGCCTTCTTCTGGATCAACATTATAGGAAAATAGGCTGAACTTGATTGATTTTTGTTTTTTTTGGCCTTACAAGCTATGTAACTATGTAGCTATATTTGCTGTGTAAATAGTTGTACAGTATGCAGCAAGAAAAAGGAGTCCTATCTATCTGCCGGTGATACGTAGGGCAGGCCAGGTTAGAGACCTCATTCACTGATAGAACAGAGAGCAGAGAGCAGGAGAATGCCAGAAGAAGACACCAGTTATACAGGAAAAACTAGAGGGGATTGGATCCTGGAGGTACAGGTGCTCAGAACGGAAGGGAACTGCCCCTATAGTGTAGACTTTAGAGCTAGTAGGCCTAATTAGTCGATCCTGGGTAGTGTATCAAGAGGCCCGAAGAGAGGCCCCTTCACAGCTGCACTCCCAGAGAGGAAGACATATAGTGAGGCTACTGAGGAGGTTGGAAGAGGTATGAGACAGACTGACAGTGAGTCCCACAAGAGAAGTGCGATTGTGTAGGAGATGTGCACTAATGCCTGGTGTCATGGCCAGAGGAAATGTAACGTTCACAGGTAGCAATGTTGTTAGCAAAATCCTGTGTTTTCCCTGAAGAGGGCCAGGGCCTGACATGGATGCGCAGCCCTAGTGGGAGGCCCCACAAGACCCAGCGCGCCCACCGTGGCGTAGGGTTGGGGGGCGGAGTTAGGCGCGCGGCCCGGGAGGGCTGAAGCCTTTGAACCGACTAGAGGGTCCAGTTGGGGGCCCTCCGCCGAGGGAACTGGGTGAGCTGCTCGGTCAGAGGTCCACCTAGTCTGGAGTCGACGGCCTTCGGAGGTTGGAATGCGAGGTGGAATTGGCAGCGACCGAGAGTCGGGTGACCGTCTTCAGGGATCGGGCAGTCGGCTGGCGGGAACACAGCTCCCGTGCAGCCTGGTGAGTTGTCTTCTATGTGTGTATTGTCTCTGTCGGGGTGTTCGTCGCAGGGATCGGCGAGGGAGGTAGCTCCGACAAGGGGTGTGTGTGGGGGGGGAGGTTTCCGACGTAGCAGGAGTTGGCGGGTAGTTTGAGGGACTTGTTGGTACAGTTCCAAGGGTCGAGCGGACCAGCTGGGCCGTCACTGGTGTTGGCATGGGGTTCGGTGGTGACATCTTTGGGAGGTCCTCTACCAGGGGCGTTGCTAGGGTCCTAAAACTTCCGGGGCCCGGGCCCTTTGTGTTTTGCTCAGTAGGGCGGGGTTCACACGACATTTTTCACGCCACATTGTGAACTGCGGATGTGTTTTTACACAGAAAAACCTTCTGCTCCTTTCACTAATTTTCAGCATATTCCACATAGAGTGACCCTATATCTATATACCTGCCTCAGCAGTCACAGCACAATGAAAATCACCAATGACAAATTTACTTTTTCAAAACCCCTCACCTCCGTATGACAGTGTAATATCCCTAAACAGTCACCAAAACATCCACCGATACATGGAGCAAATCTACCGGACGAATGATTGTTACTAAAAACACTCCTACAAAACAAGTCCCAAAACTATTACTACAAAGGACCAATAATCCTGCCAGACCTGACCGAAAGC
>JAODAL010049152.1:0-28398 GCA_025379985.1 Phyllomedusa bahiana
TTCTTTTTTTTCCAAAGCCATTACACAGTTAGGTGGAGTAGGGTGTGGCCTTTTCCGAAGGGGGCGTGGCTTACGTGCAAGATGGGCGTGGATATGCAAATTTTCAACGCGCCGTGCTAAGCACGCCGCCTTCAGATCTCCTGCTATTTTATTTTCAAAAGTTGGCATGTATGCCAATAACACTTCACCACCTGGGACTTAAGGAACTTCCTGCCTGCCTATGCTCTGGGTCAGTTTGTTGATGTTCTCACATTGCTGCTGACCTCTGGTTGCTGTCTGATTACCTGCGTTTATTGATGTCCTGGTTCTTGCATTACGCCAGTCTGTTACCTGTAGTGCTGTTGTCTGCCGCTATGCCAGTCTACTGCCTGCCTTGGATTCTGCTACCTGTCATCGGTTACCTGCCTGCTACCTGCCTGTACCCCGTCACCTCTACCTGTTCCATTTGTCCTCCATCTAGCACTTCTGTAAACATTTTATGTAAATTTACAGTGGAAAGTAAATATATATACACTCACCGGCCACTTTATTAGGTACACCATGCTAGTAACGGGTTGGACCCCCTTTTGCCTTCAGAACTGCCTCAATTCTTCGTGGCATAGATTCAACAAGGTGTTGCAACGATGCTCAATTGGTACCAAGGGGCCCAAAGAGTGCCAAGAAAATTTCCCCCACACCATAAACACCACCACCACCAGCCTGAACCGTTTGATACAAGGCAGGATGGATCCATGCTTTCATGTTGTTGACGCCAAATTCTGACCCTACCATCCGAATGTGGCAGCAGAAATCGAGACTCATCAGACCAGGCAACGTTTTTCCAATCTTCTACTGTCCAATTTTCCATGAGCTTGGGCAAAATTGGAGCCTCAGTTCCTGTTCTTTAGCTGAAAGGAGTGGCACCCGGTGTGGTCTTCTGCTGCTGTAGCCCATCTGCTTCAAAGTTGCCACTGTGGCGTTCAGAGAGGGCTCTTCTGCCTACCTTGGTTGTACGGGTGGCTATTTGATCACTGTTGCCTTTCTATCAGCTCGAACCAGTCTGCCCATTCTCCTTTGACCCTCGGGAAATCAACAAGGCATTTCCGCCCACAGGACTGCCGCTCACTGGATGTTTTTTCTTTTTCGGACCATTCTCTGTAAACCCTAGAGATGGTTGTGCGTGAAAATCCCAGGAGATCAGCAGTTTCTGCAATACTCAGACCAGCCCTTCTGGCACCAACAACCATGCCACGTTCAAAGGCACTCAAATCACCTTTCTTCCCCATACTGATGCTCGGTTTGAACTGCAGGAGATTGTCTTGACCATGTTCTACATGCCTAAAAAGCACTGAGTTGCCGCCATGTGAGTGGCTGATTAGAAATTAAGTGTTAACGAGCAGTTGGACAGGTGTACCTAAAAAAGTGGCCGGTGAGTGTATGTATACATATATATATATATTATATATATTATATATAAATATATATATATATATATAAAATTATATATATATAATATATATATATATATATATACACATATATTATATGAAGTACATTGCCATTGGGGCCAGCAATGCCACTCATGCTACCTCAGGCCTCCCAGGCTGGTGCAATCCCACCCAACTCTCCCCCTGCTAACCATCTCTGTTCCTGCTATGGCTTTCCAAACCCAAGATAGCAGACTGGTTTGTGTTCCTGTTATTTCCGGAAGAAGTAGGCGGGTGCAGAAGAAGAGGGGGCCTACAGACTGGGGTAGTGTCACAGTGCATGTCGTGGCCCCCGGTCTGACACTTTGACTGTCATCGTGAGTAGCCATACCAGGAGTAATGACCTGGGGGTTCTCCGCAACTAAGTCTGTCTACCTTGCAGCGGGCTTCAGTGAATACTGGAGGCCACTTTTTAACTCTGGCTGTTCCTCTGTTATTCCTCCCAGTCAGATAGGTGTTACCATTCTAGTTTTCAGAGGGGTGTGTTCACACACACACTGACTGTCAGCACTGATTGGCCACTGTCAGACTGTACAGAGACACACCCCCAACTGGGAACACCCAGCTGACAGATTCAGTAATCAATTTCTAGAAGTGTTATCCTGCAACACTGCTTCACCTTATGGGAAAAAAATCTGGACCTTAACGGGAAACCCTTCCATGGTTATACCCCCCTTTGGGAGGACAGCACAAGTAGTGTCAGACCTGCCAAATGACCCCTGGGGTCACGGCGCTGGGAGGGCGGGCATGTTCCCCAATCAAGGCAAAAAACCCCTTTTAAAGGGGTGTGAAAATTCCAGAATTTGTAGCTGTTCTTCTGCAGGTCATACAACAGGGCTGTAGAGCCCCTTTTCCACAAGTTGCTCAGGGGACCCCCTTTACCCTGGTCCCGTTTTCTGCAGGGTTTCATACGGGAGTGTGGCCCAAAACCACAATTCTGGCTCAGGGGCCACCTTTACCCTGTTGGCTGTTCTTCTGAGGTCATAATACAGGGGAGTGTAGACCAATTTCCCAAGTCTGGCTAGGTTTCCACCCTTTTCCTGGTTGGCTTTTCTTCTCAGGTATACAACAGGGCAGGGAGAGCCAAAACCACAATCTGGCTCAGGCACCCTCTTTACCCCGGCTGGCTGTTTTTGCGGGCATACAAGGGCGTGTAGACCAATACCCCCAAGTCTGGTTCAGGCACCCCCTTTACCCCGGCGGTGTTCTTCTGCAGGTCATACATACAGGGCAGTGGAGGGCAATACCACAAAGTCGGCTCAGGCACCCTCTTTACCCGGTTTCGTTTTTCTGCAGGTCATACATACAGGGCATTTTAGACCAAAATACCACAATCAGGCTCACACCACCTTTTCCCTGGTCTGGTTTTCTAAAATGTTCTGCGCCCAGGGTTTTGGGGTCCCATAATTTTAAATGTTTACTTTTAACAATGTGGTACAGCCCCCCGAACGCCCCAAATGTTGGGGCACTAAAAAGTGCCTTTGGGCCCTTATAAAGGGGAAATGCAAACTTTTTAATGCCCTGTTCATATATTCTTTTTGGCTCAAAGTACACCAGAAAACTGCCGCAGCCCCGTTCATACATGTCGCCCTATGTCTTTATTCTGCAGGCAGTCCCTCATTTGGTAATTTTTTTAACTACTTTTGCACAATAAAAATGCTTATTTTTTAAATCATTTTTGTGCTATAACTTTTTTGTTTTTACTATCTACAGGGCAGGTTTATTGGTTTGCAGGGCAGGTTGTTTTCATTGTTACCGTTTTTGGGTATATATGCCTCATTAACTATTAACATTTTTTGGGAGGAGCATTTATTTTTATTTATTTTATTTTTATAGCGTTCAACATTTGTATAGTATTGATCATTATAGATGACACAATATCTATGTGATGATAATTTCTGAATATTTGTTTTCTCTTTTTCTTTTTTTAGCTGTTCTGTCGGACTTCACCCTGCATTTCATTGATTGGTTAGGTAATCTGTAATACTCGTGTATTAAGGCGAGTGCTAACGCTACCCTGCCAGGTGTTGTTGGAGAAAAGATAGATTAGAAAAGATGAATTTTCTCTTTAAATCTCTACTGTTGTCTCTACTGACTGAGACATCAAAGATGTTAAAGGGAACCTGCAACATTGAAAATGCGATCTGATATCCTGACAGCATATTATAGAGCAGGAAGAGCTGAGCAGATATATAGTTCTGTGGGGAAAGATTCAGTAGAATTTGTATTTTATTCAATTATAACCCTCATTATTCCAAGTTAAGGAGTCCAGTGGGCAGTGTTATCAGTGATTGAGAGCATTCCTTGTATCAATGTGCATACAGAGATGGTTGTCAATTACTGATAAGCCCGCCCACTGGACTCCTTAACAAAGAATAAACAAACATTTAATGGAGCATAGGGTAAAAACTACTTTCTCTCTGTGCAATGTTATTATAGTCAGGTGCTGATGTTCATACAGTTGTCACTGAGTTAAACCCAAGAAAAAAGTTGAGCTAGTATAATTTGATCAAAAAGGAGTTTTACACAAATAAAAATCAACCACTGTAAAACAAAAGTTCTGAATCTGTTTACTATAGTTTGTGTTTCAACATATCTTCTGTTAGTGAAATGAAAGATTGTTTGCAATAAACAAGTAATTGCAAGTTTAGTTCATTGTTTGATAATTTTTAACAATGTTTGGACCAGCCCTTTAAGCTTGATTTATGTTATTTTGAACAATTCTTCTAAATTTGTGATGTTTCTGCACTTGCCGCAAACCACATCTATGTTATACTGTATATGATACTGCATGGCTTGCTCTGTGATGTTGGTAATGACACAATACAAAGTGCATTTTCTTGAATTATTCTTTAAAAAAAAGTTATGGACCTTCCAAAAACCAGTTCTAAGATAATATTCAGGAAACTTCTAATAGTTAACTTTGTTCTGGTAACGAACCGAGAGCAGGTTCCTGTATCTATTTATTAGAGGGCGCCTGTCACATTTAAAATCATCAATTGAGTGACACAATTGAGCGCCCATTGGACTCTTGAGTTTAGAATGAACAGAGTTTTACACTAATAAATTATGAACTATCCTGAATATTTTCCCATGAAACTTTATATCTAGCTAATCAGCTTATTCTGCCCTATAACACGGAAGGATCATCTAGGACTAATTTTAAATGTAGCAGCTTCTTTTAAAATATAATTGCTGTATGGCCATGTTCACACGGCTTATTTGGGCACGTATTTCAGCCCGTAATTCGCGGCGAGTTATGGGCTGAAATACGTCCCAGTCATTATGGTAATCCCAGTTTCATAGAGAACTATTGATTACTTCTCATCTACACGCTCGGCGAATCCGCCGAGCGGTGTGAGAAGTGATATGTGATTTACTAGCGGCGAATACGCGCCGCTAGTAATTTATAGTTTATGGGCCCCCCTCCCCCCCCTCCAAAACGGCGTAATTGCGGGGGTAATTTACGCCCGCAATTAAGCTGTGTGAACATGGCCTAAGTGTCATTTGTTACAAAAAGTTTTACATTTGTATTTGTTGTTCAGGCTTGTGAAAGAAAGATGTAAAGAAACAGCTGTAAAGGTGTGTATTCACAACAGCAGAGCTTGATGATTAGCAACTTAAATATGTTTCAATACACACCACCAAACACACACACAAAACACACAACACACACATATATATATATTATATATATATATATTTTATATATATTACACTTAAAGCCCACCTTGCAGGTGATTTATGCTACTCTATGTCAGAACACCACAGAGATAAAGAAGGAGATAAACTAAAGGTTTTATCATTTGAAGCAGGATTTCAAAATTAAAAGCTGAGTAAATCCTAAAAGAGAAAGTGAATGTCATGGTCCGCTAAACATTGTGCTTCGTTCCTAGCCATATGTCCTTTGACCCTGGCAGCTGTGGTGCTGTAGTTGTTCAAGTGCTTTTGGTGCCTTCCAGTAGGGCAACAGTTAAGCACTTGACTTCAACAGTCACAGAGGGGGGTGGTACTTTATCTGCTTGGTAGCTAAAAGAGGGGGGCGGTACTTTTAAAAGTACCGCCCCCCTCTTTTAGCTACTAAGCAGATAAATACTCTGCATTCGGCATTTGTGACTTTTACTCCTGAGGAAGCACGTAAGCTAATGTGCGAAACGCGTTGAGTACATTTTATAATTTTTAAGATTTCTGAACATATTTGTTCTATTTTTATAACTTTTTTATGGTGATAATAAATCTAACACTCTAAGGAAGTGACAGTGTAAAGTTCTGTTTATTATTCATATATCGATTTTTGGACCTGATAGCTGAAGGCTATATACATTTCTGTTAAATATATATAACCCATTATACAGAGTCGTCCCCTCCTTGTGATATAAAACCCCTTTTACACGAGCTCAGCTTCTCTCCCCGTGATATAACCCCCCCTATATCACAGAGCTCAGCTTCCTCCTCTATATATAACCCTATATATCACAGAGCACAGTTCTCTCCTTATCATATAACCCTAAATCACAGAGCCCCAGTTTTCCCCCCCTCTGTCATATACCCTATAATCACAAGCTCAGTTTTCCCCCCATCATATAAAAACCCCTATCCGAGCCACTTCTCCCTTATCAATAATTTTTTTCAAGGTCGCTCCTCTCCCCTTTTCATATAACCCTATTTTTCTCAGAGCTAGCTTCTCTCCTCTATCATTTTAAAACGTCATTTTTCCCCCCTCTGTCAATTTTAAACCCTATATATCACAGAGTTCAGCTCCTCCCCCTGTCATATAACCCTATATATACAGGTAGTTCTCTCCTTATATATAAAACCTAAATCACAGAGCCCGCCCTTTCCTTTATCATATAAACCCCCTTTTATCACAGACCCGCTTCCTCCCTGTATCATATATCCCACAATACGAGTTGCTTCTCTCCTCTATATATAATCCTTGTAACAGACTCAGCTTTTATTTTTTCCTCATATATAACCCATATATCACAGAGCCGTTTTCCCTTCATATTAAACCCTATAATCAAAGCTCACTCCTCTCCCTATCATATCCCCCTATATATGTAAAGGCTCAGTTCTCTCCTCTATCATGAAAACCCTATATATACAGGCTCAGCTTCTCCCCTCTATCTAAAAAACTACAATCACAGAGCTCAGTTTCCTCCTCTATCTAAACCCTATATATCACAGAGCTCGTTTTTCCCTCTATCAGATAAACTACATATCACAGGTTTGCTTCTCTCCTCTTCAATAACCCTATATTCACAGAGTCAGCTTCTCTCCCCCCGTCATTATTATTATTATTTTTTTTAAAGCGCCATTTTTCCCAGGGCGCACATTCGAGGGGGTTCATACAAACATTGTCAAACAAGTAAAAATTATAACAGTACTGACTTATGACGGGCACAGGGGGAGAGGGGCCCTGCCCGCGGGGCTTAAAAATCTAAAAGGGGAGGAGAGAGAAGGAGGGGGGGACATTTTTTTTTGGGGTACAAGTGGCGCTAGGTTATTAAGGTTGTGGGCTATTTGAAGAAAGGGGTTTTCAGGTTCTTTTGAAGCGGGTAAAAGTGGGGGAGAGTCTGATGTTTTTTGGGGCAGTGAGTTCCGAGTGGGGAAAGCACGGGAGAAGTCTTGGAGCGGTTGTGTGAGGACTGAAAAGAAGAACGGGAGAAAAAGGTCCTGTGGGGGAAGGGCGTGGGGGGAGATTTTGGAAATTAGGAAGATGTAAGGAGGGGAGGGTCTTGGAGGCCTTGTGGCTGGTTATAATTTGAAATAAATTTCGGGGCAAGGGGGCCAGTGTAGGGATTGGCAGGGGGGAGAGGAGGGGGGGAGCGAGGAGAGGGGGGATAAGACGGCGCAGAGTGGGGGTTGGATTGAAGGGGACAAGAGTGCTAGATGGGGGGCCCACAAAAAGGGATTTTTAGCAGTTCTAGAGGGAGAGAAAAGGGGCATGGACCGCATTTTTGTAGTGTCATAGTTGGGAATGACGGATGCGAGAGATTTTTTCGGTGGGGGGGGCAGGCAGAGGTGGGGGTTTGGAGTGGGGTTTGAAAGACAGAGGGGGAGCCCGGATTTACCCCAAGGCGGGACTTTTGGGTGGTGGAGAGTGTAGCCGTTGACTAGATAGAGAGATGGGTGGGAGGGTAGAGTGGGGCGGGATAATGATGGTTCTTTTTTCCACATTTATTTTAGGAGATGGATGAGAAGGAGGAAAGGAGGACAGACTTAGGGATCCGGGGGAGGTTGAGAAGTGACACTGGGCCCCGGAGATGTTGAGTTGGGTATCGCACCCTTGCGGGTTGGAAATGGGAAGCCGTTTGAGCTAGGGCCCTGACCGAGGCCAAGGGTGTAATAGAGGAAAGTATTGGGCCCGGGCCCTGCCCTTGGGGGGAAAACCCAAAACGGGAGAGTGGCCGGGGGGGAGGGGGAGCGAAATGAAGACGCTGAAAAGCCCCGGATCATGATTTTACGGGGAGACCCAGGAAAAGCCAAACCCGTGATGCCGAGGGGGAGGGGATTTGTAGCAGGAGGGAATGGTCGACAGGCCCAAAGGCAGAGGACAGGTTCAAAAGGGGAGGAGCACAAATGTGGCGTGATTTTTTGGGCATTTACTTAGGGTCATTGGTGCCCTTTGTCATAAACCCAAAAATTTTTGTCATATAACCCCTTTTACACAAAAAACCAGTTTCCCTCCCTCTACTTTAAAACCCTATATATAAAAAGAGCTCATTTTCCTTTTCCCTTCTATAATAAACCCTAATATCCAGAGCTCAGCTTCCCCTCCTCAAACATATAACCCTATATTTCACGAGCTCAGCTCCTCTCATCTACCCTAAAACCCCTATATATCACAGAGCTCGTCCCTCCATTTTTTAATCTAAAACCCCTTTTAAATTGTAAATAACCCTATTTTCACAAGCTCAGCTTCCTCCTCTATCATATAACCCTGTTATCCCAGAGCTCAGTTTCTCTCCTCTATCATAAAACCCCAATATATCACGGGACCAGCTCCCTCATCTATCATAAAACCCTTTAATATATCACAGAGCTCGCTCCTCTAAATTCTACATAAACCCATATTTTAAACGGGAGCTCAGCTTCTCCCCCCTTAAATCAAAAAACCCCATAAACCCAAAAGACTCAGCTCCTCTACCTCTACCCATATAACCCTAAATCCCGGGAGGACCCAACTCCTCTCTTTTATTTTTTAAACCCTATATATCACAGGGGCTCACTTTTTTCTTTCGATAAATACCCTATAAATAAACAGAGCCCCACTTCTCCCCTACCCATAAAACCCAAATAATCACAAAGCCACTTCTCTCCCCCTATCACATAACCCTATATATCACAAAACTCAGCTTCTCCTCTATCATATAACCCTATATATCACAGAGCTCATCTTCTCTCCTCTATCATATAACCCTATATATCACAGACCCTGCTTCCTCTCCTCTATCATATAGCCCGATATAACACAGGAGCTCAGCTTCTCCCCATATCATATAACCCTATAAATTCACAGAGCTCAGCTTCTCTCCTCTACTCATATAACCCTCGCTTTCCCCTCTATCACATCCTGCTCTCAGATAGGGCAGCATAAACCACCTGGACACATTTGCTTTAAAAGGGGTTATCCCCATTTACACATTCCTGTCCATAAAATCATTGCCCAGGTTTTCTCTCTATGAACAAGAGGCAAGATAATGCACACATGTTTTACTTTTCATTGGATAGGGGCTGACCTATTTCCCATCGGAAAACACCAGCTTAGTTTTGAGTTGTGACCACGTTGGTGGGGGGTTTGTAGTAAAGAGTTCTTATGACAAGACAATTGCATTAACAATGAAGCTTTCATTATCGTAGACTGACGGCTGTAGGTTATAGGAGTTTGCAGATAGTTATGGTGCACCAGGACACTGGAGCCCAGGAACCCCTAAATTGGTGGTATTATAAATGTGGAAAGAGGCACATAGGGGCCTATTACAGAGTTTCATTAGAGTACAGGGGCTGTGAGTTGGTGCCTCTGGCTGGTACTGCCCATCTATTATACATGGAGCTGTATACAGCATATATTTAGAAAGAAGAGTTTATAGTCTGCAATCCTGCAAAATGATATAATTATTAGAAATTATTGATTGGTTTATCCCCTATTACCCCACGCCTTTGGCCTCTTTCAGCAGCAACAAATTTTCCCTTGTGAATTTTTTATCAAACATTTTTTCGTTTATTTGATTAAATATACATGAAGACCTGTGGGCATGTATATTTTGTTTCTTGCCTTAATGAAAAGACATTTATTTTTGTGTTTGCTGCTCCAAAGCAAATCTAATAGCGCCTTTTAACCAAGAGATTAAAGCAATCAGGAATGGCTGACGAGCAAACATAGAGGAAGAAGCGAGGATTTTGGGAATAGCTGCTGGACTGATAAACCACTTCCTAAGGAATACTCTTCTCTCTTAACTGCAGGTCGCTTCATGGATGCTTTAAAAACTCTGACTGCAATTATGATCATACGATATGACTTTTTATATGAACTAGCGCGCTGTTTCCGAGTTAATCAGAACACAATTAGATTACTTAGCACTGCCAGAATTAGGACCTGCTGAATATCCATCCTACATGCTAAAGCCTTTCATACCCCCTATGAATGCCTTTCTCATCGAAAAGAGTTTTCACAATTTCTTGTTGACTAAACTCCCATAAAATATCTGAATTGCGATCATTGGCTCCAGTTCTCCAATTCAGAGAATCAGAATCATACACATAGACCTAAAGCAACAAAATTCCTTTCTGTCTGCTGCACCCCACACCCACCAGGGGGAGCTTACAGAATCTATATCTTATCATATACACTACACGTTCAAAAGTTTGGGGTCACTAGTGAAATGTCCTTATTTTTGAAAGAAAATACCCTCTATACATTTTAATGAGTTAAATAACTATTCTAGCCTCAAACATCTGGTTGTAATGGCAATATCTTACATAGGTTAGTAAAAAAGGCCATTTCAACAACCCATCACCCATGTTCTAATGTACATTGTGTTGCTAACTGTGTAAGAAAGCTATGATATTTTGAAAACCCTTGTCAAGAATGTTACACAGCTGAAAACAGTTTTTTGCGGATTAGAGAAGCTATAAAAATGAACAGACCTTCCTTTGAGCTACTTGAAAATCTGAGCATTACATTTGTTGTTCGATTAAACTGCAAGCTCGCAAATGGCAAAAAAAGTAGAACTTATCATGTGAATCTCGACAATCTATTCTTGCTGAAGATGAAGGCTATTCCATTAAAAATTGCCAAAGAAACAGAGATTTCCTACAACGGTGTGTACTAACTCCCTTCAGAAGGAGAGCACAAACAGGCGCTAAACCAGAGTAGAAAGAGAGTGGGAGGTCCGCTGCACAACTGAGCAACAAACAAGTACATTATAGCCTCCTACAGTAGATTGAGAATCGACACCTCACAGGTCCATCAACTGCAGCTTCATTAAATAGTGCCCGCAAAACGCCATGTCAACGTTTACAGTGAAGAGGCGACTCCGGATGCTGCCTTCAGGGCAGAGTGGCAAAGTAAAGGCCATATCTGAGACGGGCTAATATAGAAAAGATTAATATGGGCTAAAGAACAAAGACATTGGACAGAGACGATTGGAAGAAAGTGTTCTGGAGACGAATCAGAAGTTAGAGGTGTTTGGATCACACAGAAAATCATTTGTGAGACCAGAACAACTGAAAAGATGCTGGACAGACGCCTGACGCCATCTTGTCAAGCATGCTGGAGGTAATTGGATGGTCTGGGGTGGCCTTGGTGCTGGTAAAGTGGTAGATTTGTACAGGTATAAGGGATTTTGAATAAGGAAGGCTATCACTCTCATTTTGCAATGTCATGCCATAACCCCTGTTTGTACCGCGCTTGATTGGAGCCAATTTCATCCTGCACACAGGACAATGCCCAAAGCCAACCCTCCAAATAGGCAGGAACTATTTAGGGAAGAAGCAGCACTGGTATTCCTTATCTGTAATGGAGTGGCAGCGCAGTCACCAGATTCTCAATACCATTGAGCTGTGTGGGACAGCAAAAAGTGCCCATCAAGCAAATCCAAACTTGTGAGGGGCTTCTGGAAGTATGGGGTGAAATTTCTCCAGATTACCTCAGCAAATTAACAGCTAGAATCCAAAGGTCGTGCAATGCTGGAATTGGCAGCAAGGGATCGACGAAAGCAAAGTCCTGAAGTAGAAAATTATGGTTTTCAAATAAAAATCATTATTTCTAACCTTAGCAATATCTGGACGAGATTACTTTTCATTTTAACAACTCAATTGATAAATAAAATGAGTTTCAGGGAAAACACAAAATTGTCTTGGTGACCCCATACTTTTTGCATCTTTTTAATATAATAGTGAAAGGAAAATAATTATTTGATTCCCTGCTGATTGTGTAAGCTTTGGCCCACTGACAAAGACATAACATCTATAATTTTAGGGGTAGGTTAATTTAAACATTGAAGATCGAATATCCAAAATCAAAATCCAGAAAATCACATTGTATAAATTTATATAAATCTCTTTTGCATTTTGCAGTGAGAAATAAGTATTTTGAGTCCCTCTGGCAAAAAAACGACTTTAGTATCTTGGTAGCATAACCCTTGTTGGGCAAGCACAGCAGTCAATGTATTTTGTAGTTGATGATGAAGGTTTTATACATGTCAGGAGGAATTTTGGTCCACCCCCTTTGCAGATCTTCCTATAAATAATTAGGACATTGAGCAGTCCGCTTGGCAACACTGAGCTCTTTCAACTCCTCCTCCATAAGTTTGTCTATGGGATTAAGGTCTGGAGACTGGTAGGGCCACTCCATGACTTTAATGTGCTTTCCTATTTTGAGCCACTCCTTTGTTCCCTTAGGCTGTATGTTTTGGGTCATTGTCCTTGCTGGAAGACCCAGCCACTACCCATTTTTAATGTCCTGCTGGAGGGAAGGAGGTTGTCACCTTTGGGATTTTATGGTAACTTGGGCTCCAACCATTCTCCCATTGATGCGGTGAAGTAGTCCTGTTCCCTTAGCAGAGAAATCTACCCCCAAAAACATAATGTTTTTCACCATGCCATGCTTGACAGAGTGGAACAGTTGTTCTTTGGGTCATTAGGCAGCATTTCTCTTTCCTCCAAACACTGCGAGTTGAGTTAATGCCAAAGAGCTCAATCTTTGTCTCATCCTGACGACAGCATCTTCTCTCCAATCAACTTACAGAATCATCCAGGTGTTCAATTGGCAAACTTCAGATAGGGTCTGCAAATGTGCCTTCTTGAGCAGGGGACATTGCGGCACTGCAGGATTTTAAACCATTAGCGGCGTAATGTGTTTACCATTGGTTTTCTTGGTGACTGTCGTCCCAGTGCCTGAGATCATTAACAAGTTTCCCTCCATGTAGTTTTAGGCTGATTTTTCATCTTCCTCATTGATCAAGGATACCCCACCAGGTGAGATTTTGCATTGTGCCGCAGATCGATTTTTATTGACAATCAATTGTATTTCTTCATTTCTTACTTTTGTTGCACCAACAGTTATCTCCCTTCTCACCAAGTGTCTTACTTATGGTTTAGCACCATTCCACCTTTTGTTCAGGGTCAATGATCATGTCCCATGACATCCTTAGAAAGCTCTTTGGTCTTGCCCATGTAAAGAGCCTGACTGAAATTATTGAGTCCGTGGACAGGAGTCTTTTATAAAGGTACTATTTAAGACAGCTGTCTTTATGCAGGTAACAAGTGATTAGAGCATCGAACTGGTCTTTAGGAGCCAGAACTCTTAATGGTTGGTAGGGGATCAAATACTTATTTCTCTCAGCAAAATGCAAATAGATTTATATAATTTATACAATGTGATTTTCTTGATTTTATATTGGATATTCTATCGCTCAAAGTTAAAATGAACCTACCCTTAACATTATAGACTGTCAGGAGGAAGACAGACAAAGCACAGCAAAAGATCCTGGGACTTGTAGTATTACAGGACAAAGGAAAAAGTTTTTAAACAGGAAATGTTGCTGCTGCTCAGTCGCAGAGAAGGGGGGCTTTATTCAGCACAGTAACTGCACAAAGTAGCACAGAAAACATCACGGGTATTAAATAAAGACTAAAGCAAGCCATTTAAGATGAAACTTATAGATATCTTTTTACATGTTTCTGTTCTAAAGAAAAACTATGTTTTTTGTGATTTCTATGAGAGCCAAGGGTCACCATCAATGGACTAGCTACAATACTCAGTTATATATCTCATACCACCAGAGTAGAGTGCTCCTTCCCAGACAAATATCTCCTCCTTCCCAAGCCTTCTCCTCCACATTCCTATCCATTCACCCTGCTGTAAAAGTGTGCCAAACAGCACTGTAAAATCCCATCCACCAATGGCAGGGTGACCCCAATCCAGATAGGAACCTACTCTATACATTCTACATTGTGATTGGCAGTCTAGTAGCGCCTCTCTGCACATAGTGCTGCTTGGTTGTTATGAGGGCCCCAAGGTTCATCGTTCTATTTTGCCTATACTAGTGCCAAAAAAGAGTGGTAATTTAAAAATATACTGCAACATATAAGTTGTATTTCATATACAATATTAATTGGTTCCAGGACCGCCATTGTATGTTGAAACCATAATTTTATGGAAGACTCGTAATTAGTTCTGAGGCTTCAAAATGGCACCAACACAAAAATGAGAATGAACTCTTAAACGATGGTGGGTGGTGCGTGTCTTCTTTCTGCAGTAATGCAGCTGCACCAGGAACAGAGCTGTACTTAACAGCTTTGTTCCTAGAGCAGTCTCTGTAAATGTCAGGTACTGGAGAAAAACTCTGCTCCCCGGCGCTTAACCCTTTGATTACTGCGGTCCGTTTCTATGGCATAATCAAAGTACATGTCCCTGCTCCATTGGGTGATGGGACTCCCGGTGACCAGATGGAGCCTAGAGGATCTCCGTTCAGTCAGTCCTGGTGACCTAGAGTGGCCTAAAGGCGGTTTGTATAACAAGCCTACAGTCAGGGCATACTATGTGCTGCTTTGACTGCTACCTATGTCATACTGGCACATATTGTAATGTATTAGCATATTCATATACATTACCAAGTGTAAAAAAAAAAAAAGTACAATAGTTATACCTTAATAGGATTAAAAAAAAGTAAAAAAGTGTGAAGAAATGAATAAAAAATTATTGTGCATACATTAAACAAAACCCCCAAAAAACTACGCACATTAGGTATCCACACGACTGTAATAACCTGCAGAATTAATCTAAGGTTTCCTTAGCATGAAATGTGAATGGTGTAAAAGCAAGTAAAAAAAAAAATTTTTTTTTTACATTTTGCAGTAATCTATGTGATAACTTTTCAGGCCTGGGGCTTAAGGGATTAAAGTAAATGAAGCAGATACTAATCCAGATAAAGTGCGTCTGTAACGGGGGAGTGGATCCGCTGGCAACGCAAAGCGATGATGAGCTAAGCCACGCCAGGGAACGGAATCTAAGTAGCCCCCGTTTTCATGCAGAGCCCGCGCATAAGCGTGATGGACTTTGCCCTGCGGCGTGAGGCTACCAGGTCGTTACCCCTGACGTGACCTGCTTGCGATGGCGGCCAGGTACAGCGTGGTACAAAAAACGAAATCCGGAGGCGAAGTCGGGACAGGCAGAAGGTCCAAGGCAGGCAGCAGAGGTTCGTAGTCAAGACGGGCAGACGGTCAGGCAGGGCGGCAAAAACAGGCAGGTCAGGAAACTAAAGCAAGCGACTGGTACACGGTAATCAACTACGAACTCCAATACTCCTCTAACATCACCAAAAACACACCACAGAATTGGCAGAAGTACGGGGGCAGATACCTTAAATAGACCAGCGCCCGACAATAACCAATTATCGGGACCCACTGGCCCTTTATACATTTAGAGAAGCCGCGCTGCGCGCGCCTTAAGGGTTCGGCCACGCCACGACGCCGGACATGCATGGGCGCGGACGTTCACCGGAGCGGCGCCAGGTAGAGAGAGGGCGGCTCCGAGGCAGCAGAGGTGTGGGTCGCGGGCCGCCGCAGCCGCCGCGCCAGAACCCCCTGCGAGCGGTGGAGATGGTCCGGGGGCAGCGGAGCCCACGACCCCCGTGACAGTACCCCCACCCTTAGGTCTCGCCCCATCTTTTTTTAGAAACCTAGAGAGGAGGTCCAGGAGTACAGGATGTTCTCTGGTTCCCACGACCGCTCTCCTCCGGCCCGAACCCCTTCCCAGTTCCAATGAGAAAGAACTCGCTTCCCTCCCCCCTCACTGACGTTTCTCGTGTGCCAGCACCACCGTTCTTTGACCCCGAAATATGTTTAACAGAGTTGGCCACAGGAGAAGGCGAGACAGGTCCTACGGGGAGAACGATTCAGCACCGCACCCCGCTTGAAGGGATGGTGGGGGTGCGTAGTCTGCCGACCGATCCTATCTAATATCGGGATTCGCAGGGTGAAGGATGCAGGGGCGGAGCTTGTAGACACCGGGGATTTAGAGTGGACGTTGCAGGTACCCAAAGGGGACCCACCTATTTAGGACCTGACGGACTTGTAGCTATACCACCCTAAAGCGAATAATTATTGCTGTAGTAGCCCAACCTTTATATCGCCCTGGCTCAAATATGGGCGGAGTCCTACTGGTATTTCTGTCATCTGGACTATAGGTTGCGAGGCAGAAGCCGTAAACAGGGCCTGTCGTGTGACTGCCATAGAAGCCTTGGATGTTCTTTACCGCTTTTGGACCCATCCACGGGCCGGAACCAGACACGAGGTCAGCACGGTTGGGGGAGAGGTAAGGCGGGTGGGCATATCTCCGCCGCCCCCTCCCCCCCCGTTTTCGGCCGCCCTGTCTTGCATATCCCTCCATCACCCTCTTACAGCACCCTCCCCTCCCCATCCTTCCCGCTGGCCGCCTGCACCGCCCCCTAACAACCAGACGTCGTCCCCCAAACAAGCCTCATGTCGGAGCCCTACACCTGGTTGACCCACGGACGTCAAACCATCCCCTTATGACTGGTTGATGTTATTGCTGAAGAAAAGTCAAACTGGACCTTAATTGACCCCACGACAAGAGCCCGCCAAAATTTGAGCAATAAATGGGGGGATCTCGCCCTATCGAGAACAATATGTAAAAAGGGGGAGACGCTAGTGCAGACGGAAAACGTGACAGAAAAAATGTTGGGGGGGGTCCAGTGGGGGGGCAGAGGGTAACCCCAGGCAGTGGGGGATAAAAGTGGGGCCATTTTTGGAAAAACGGTCGGTAAAAAACACCCCAAATGGGGTACAGGCCGTGTTTCCCCGAGGAGGGCGGGAGGTCCGTAAATGAAGAGGTCCATGGCTACATGGGTCCAGGTTTTGTTGTCTGGCACAGAGGAGCGGCAGAAGAAGGCGCGGCCCGGCGGGCTTGAGGCGAGGAACCTTATTATCAACGGGCACAGGATGTGCAGGCTTAGAAACAAGTCCCTCATGTGCTGTGAGCAAGAGAAGGCCACCATTAATATCGGGATACCACATATCCTCTACCACAGGAACATCCTTGGTGCCGCAGCCATAATGAGAAGATATGTGGTCCCCACTGACAGGATTCTAGAGGCGCAACGTGCAAGGTGCCCCGCACATACGTCTTCCCGGGGAGTTAAGGTGCTGAGGAGTCCACGGGGGCAAGGCGCGTGACGAGTCGCTCCGGGGGGAACATATGCTAGGGGGAGGGGGCTCGAGACCCACCTGTAATTCCGAGGAACGGGGATAGAAGCATCAGCCTCTGAGGTTTTTTTTTTTGGCAGCCGAAAATGTAGCGGAAGTCCAAAACTGGGCAAAGGAGGAATATTGACCCACCTAGCTTGCGGGGGATTCAGGGGCGTTGATCCGTACTTCTTCACACTTCGCTAAGATGTACAGTATGACCCAGGTCCTCACTGTGGAGTCTATGACCCTCCATACCGCGACTTATCCACTCCATCATCACGAGCCAGCATAAATTGGCCAAGGATAATTGATTCGACGTATCACCAATTGTATTAGTTCATCCTCTCTTCTCCATTTATCCTGATTCGCCAACCCATTGCATTACACACATCCCGGCCAGGACTAGAAGCAACCCCTCGGTGCATGAAACGTCTTCAGGTATGACCGTCGAACCAGCGCCGACTGACGAATGCATCCACTTCCGAGAATAAAAACGGACATTATGGTCTTGACCAGACAGGACCGGGAGCCGAAGCAAATGCCGCTTTGAGCCGGATGAGAAAAAGGCTTCTTGGGCCTTCTGGGGGACACGATTTGGTATTGGCATTCTTCCTATTCAGGGCGACCAAGGGGAGCCAACCAGTGTATAGAAGTGGGGGATGAATTGCCTAATGAATAATTCGCTGAAATCCCAGAAAACGTGAATGGCCCAAGGCGCCCCCACCGGTGTGGGGCCACTTGGCAACACCGCGGAGAGCTTGGTAGGGATCCATCCGGGAAGACCGCTTTATCAGAGACTGATGTATCTCGCAAAGAATGGTAAGGGCTGGCACATCAAGAGAGGGCACTTTTTCCGGGCGCTTTGGCAAAGGAGCTATGAGTGCTGGAGTACGGCCTGAGGAACCAGCGGACATGGTGGCGATGAGTCTCGAGATCAGGGACATTAAATGAATTGTGACAGATGGAGAATAACGTCCATGATAGGACGATTAACCACAGACATCTAGAGAGAGTTCCCCGAAAGATCATCATTAATCAAAAGATATTCTCAGAAATACTGTGTTGCCCGCGTGGCGTTTCAGAGTTCTCCCTCCATGGCAAACCCCAATACGTCGAACATGGCCGTCCCTACATAGATAAAAAATTAAATGCCGTTTTTCCCCCGATTCGTCCACCTTCCGCTAATGCGATTAAGTTGTAGTGCCCCGGCCGTAGATCCCGAATAGTAAAAAATATATTTCCCGCTCCAGACGGTCAGGCGGTAAAACTTTTTCGGAGGAATAAGGGCAACGTGTAGCGGTTTTTTTCATGGTAATTTTATTCAGCCCTCGAAAGTACGAGGTGCAGGGCCGTAGGGACCCGTCCTTATTTCTCCAGCGCACGAAAGAAGCACGCCGGCACCAGCCTAACCGCTGCCAACCCCTGAGACTACCTAATTCGTCGGATATCACGCAAGCCGTTACGGTCAGTGAAATCGCCGTAGTCTCCGGGACGGAGAGAGGGTAAACCCCCCGGCCCTTCTGGGAGGACAGTACAGTGACCAGGTGTGCGGGGTCAATGGGGACAATCATAAGGCCGGTGTGGGGGAGAAGAGTCTCAGCCCCTGGCTCTCCGAAAAGGAACATCAGGCAAAGTCCCAGTAATGGGCGAAGGTAGACCTGGAGTAGGTTGTATGGCAGACTTCCGGTAGACGACTTGAGGAGCGAGTTGTTTGCGGCATTAACAGGCAACATATAGAGACACGCAGAACCCCACAACGCATGACTTCAACCAGTGGCATACCAATCCAAAGTCGGGGTAAGGTCCCTGCAGCCAAGGGAGGCCCAGAAGATTTCCTTCCAAGAGGGATCCGAGGCAGGACTAGTAGGTGTGGCCAAAACGTCTTCCATGTGAAGGGCCCGGCCCCAATTTGCAAGAAGAGGGGGGCCGTACGGAGGCGGATAGCGTCCTTAAGGCATTCCGCACACTCGACCGAGGTGGAGACGAACATAGGTTTCTGCAGCGGTAGGTCCACCGGGGAAGACAAAACCAGTGGTCCCAAGTATTCGTGGCTTATGAAGGTTTCCTTGCCGTTCCTGAGTCGATAAAAGGCGGTGGCCTAGAAAGGTACTTGTCCTGGGAGAAGCATACCAATAGTTACGGGCATGGTGTGTCAGAGGACGGGGAGAGGCCCGTTCTGACACCGTAGGGGTTGCCTCTCCTACGAGCCCCTAGGATGCGGAATTTTCCGCCCAGGGGGCGCGTACCGGGACAGTACCCCAATAAAAATGGCCAAAAACCGCCGCACAGAAAAAAGCACAACTGCTTCGACTACAGCTGATGCCCCTAACGCACCCACTTTACCTTATGTCACACGTACTCGCCCTAGTATCCAACTGATCCTCTTCATAGGCCCGTTGGAGGAGGAAGGAGGTAGAGGCCGCAGTGAACGAGGTAGCCAACGGTGAGGTTCTACGTCGAGGTACTTACGTTTATACCCGTTGCAGAGGGCGGAGTTCTTGTTGCCTTTCGTCCGGCCAAGCGAATATCCCCACTCAGGGTGGCCAAATGGATTAGGCTCATCCCAAGGCAGCTGGTAAATCCCGCGAAGCGGGGTAGTCGAGCCTCGTCCTTTATTTGCTCCCGAGAGCCTTGGGGGCCATAAATCTGGTCCGCGCACCAATGCTTGCTTTGGTTCCAGTCCAGCTCCGAAGCGATAGTGCGAAAAACTGTAGCAACGCGAATACTGACTACTGTGTTGTCGCCCTGACGTAGCCCACATTGTCTCTTGCGCCTGGGCCGAAGAAGTACTGCCATGTATCCTCCGAGAGACCGGTGCGGAACCCCCTGTTGGAGTGAAACTTTAGGAGGGTCCTCCGTCAGATGATCCCCTCGATCCCATAGTGGCGTATCCCAAGCCAAGGCTTCGTTGCTTTCCAAACAAGGAGGCTGATTATGAAGCCAACCGTTATGCCGCTACTGTATGAATTGGTGCCCCATCATTTCGATGTGGATGAGCACTTGGCTGAATGAACCCTCGGGTCACTTCTTGCGGGGTCACCATCGTAGCGTGAGGGAGTGGCCAGAATGCAGAGTACGGTCCTGAAGCCGAAGCAGGGTAGAGCAATGGATGTGATCCGGAGCATAACGGATGCAGGAGCCAGAGGCGGCAGCCGCTGGAGGCAGACTAGTCGGCAGGGGGTTCCGGCATCCATGGCCGCAGAGCTGGTCGATAGCAGTTGATATGGCAGGAGGGCGACAGCTGTATTGATGTTCGCCCGGAGATTCAGGCAGGAGGTACCTGGCGGAAATCCATGGCCAGTCTGTACTGTAACGGGGTGAGTGGAGGATCCGCTGGGCACAAGCGCAGAAAGCGATTATAGCTAAGGGCCAACGCCAGGGGAAAACGGAATCTAGTAGCCCCTGGTTTTTCCCAAACCAGAGCCCCGCTCCGCCCAAAGCGCGGGAATGGACTTGCTTGCGGAGAGAGGCTACCGGTCGTTACCCCCCTGGAATGGTACATTGCTTGCGTATGGCGGCCGGAGTACAAAAGGGCGTGGTTACCGCCACTAAATACCGTCGTGCGTATATGGCGGATGACAGTGGCAGATAGGTCAGCAGCAGCAGCAGCAGAGGTTCGTGAGTCCCAGAGACAGGGCAGATGGTCAGTGCCGGGGGTCGGGCAAACGAGGCAGGGTCAGAAACGACCCCAGAGGACTGTGACCCTGACGTACCGGTTCCAACCCACCAGCACTACCCCTACTCACTAGATGCAAACCGAACCACACACACCCCCCCCTCCATATGCCTTCCTACCTCGTGTTTCGTGTAATACCTAAAAAACGGGGACCCTCGCTCCCCGACTACCCAAATACAATCGTTGCCACAGGCCCCTTTTACTTAAGGAGAAGCGCTGCGCGCAGCGCTCCTTAAGCGGCGTCCGACTCTCACGGACGGCCGGGGGGCCAGGCAGGCGCGGCGTTCACCACGCGGGATCGGCTCCCAGTTAAGAGAGCAGGCGTCTTGCCGGAGGGCAGCAGAGAGGTTGTCGCGGGGCCGCCGCACAGGGCCTCAGCCGTCCGCGGGCCAAACCCCCTGCGAGCGGGGGAGATGGTCGCGGGGGGGGCCAGCCGGAGCCCCGCGACCGCCCCCCGTGACGAGTCTTCCTTGACATATAAGATCCTGAACGAGCTAGCTGTACTCAATGCCCACCCAAATCTAAGTGATTAGCCCGTCGCATCATATATAGACAAATGTGCCTTTTATAACAGGCACTGGCCCCAAACAAGGGCCCACTAGACGCTTGTAGTCACAATGGAGCCCTCATCTGGCACATATAAGAGCCTATAACCGGGCCATGTAAGTACCGCTCGGCGGGGTGAGTGCCCATATCCACACATCTCGTGCTCACTCAGTTCTGGTAGTTAAGCCAATTGACACTGCATACACTCTCAAAACATGTAAGCATGGAGCCGCCAACCTGAATAAATTTCCAGGGCCCCATAGACAGTCTGAAGCACCTGGCCCCCCCCCCTGTAAACCCCGCGCCCCCAATCAACTCCCGATTCTATCCGCTGCTTCGCCCGAGCAACCCGACCTGCCTGCTGCCCGCCCCTCCCGAGTAAAGGCACAAACAAAAAACACCGATGCCACGCGGACTTCCACTACCCATCTCCCCATAAAACCCCCCCCACCACCCGAGATCCCCCCCTCCAATACAATATTACGACCCCCCTCTCCCTTCGCGTACCCCACACTAGACACACAGCCCCCAAATGTGCATTCTTCCCTAACATGATACAACAGGTGCTAAGAAGCTCCATCCATGATCCCCCCATCCCTGACCCCACAACCCAAAATCCCCCTCCACCCACATACAATATCCCCCTCCACCCACATACAATATCCCCCCTCGGCAATGAATCCACATGTACAAATATCCCCCTTCTCACCCACCTACAATATCCCCCTCCACCCACATGAAGAAAGTATCCCCCTCCACCACATACAATGATCCGACCCCCCTACCCACCCCCGCACATACACTAAACCCCCCCTCTCACCCACATACAATATCCCCCCCCCCGTCTCAACCCACACCCCAAACCCCTCACCGCACCCTCACAACTCAATATCGCCCCACGTTCACTCCCATCCTTGTTGACAATATCCCCTCCCCCCACCATACAAAATCTCCCCACCACCCACAAACAATATCCCCTTACTTCACCGCCACAATACCATATCCCCCAGCCAGTCCCCCCAAACAATAAACTCCCAAACCCCCCCCACATTAACACCTCTCCCCCACCACCCACTATACAATATCCCCTCACCCACATACAATATCCCCCCCTCGCACTGCCACAAACGAATAACCCCCTCCACCCACTAAACTATATCCCCCTCCACCCCCACAAACACTATCCCCCATCCACCCCACATACAATAGTCCCCTCCCCTCTATCGCCTCCACACCCACATACAGTATCCCCCTCCATCAATCATACTACAAAATATCCCCCTGCCCCCACATAACAATTTCTTCCCTCCACCCACATACAATTATCCCCCTCCAACACACATAACAATATCCCCCTCCCACCCACATACAATATCCCACCTCTCCACTCGACATAGCAGATATCCCCTCCGACTCCACATACAATATCCCCTCTCCAGGACACATACAATATCGCCCTCTCCTACCCACATATCAATCACCCTCCTCCACTCCATAATACAAAATACCCGAACCCCACCCACATACAATATCCCCTCCTACCACACAACATCCACTCCAATCCACTCTCCATAATTCCCAGTGGGTCACTGTCTTCACCTCACCACACCCACCTTCGAAAAATTACACACCAGCAAGAACTACCGTGTGAACCCAGCAAAATCACATCGGGTCATGATATCCCAGTGAGTCACTCATTGTACATTTTGAACAATCCGATACACATGTACACACCGCCACTAAACTACCCCCGATATAACACACCACCAAATGGAGACTACATAGAGGTCAGGAGACACACAGCTCTGGTATAACCTTAAACAACACCGCCGATATAGAGAACAATAGAGGTCAAAACGAACCGAGCTCAGGGTATAACCTGACAAACACCACCGAAATAGAGACCACATAGAGGTCAACACCAGCTCAGTGTTAATTTAACCTACAACACCGACCCATATAGATGACCGAAATAGAGGTCAGGGACACCAGGCTATAAACCCTACAACCCCACCATAAAAGACCAGAAATAGAGTCAGACACCGAGCTCAGGTCATAACCTACAAAAGCCCCTGCCAAAACGTTATCCCTCCCACTTATGACTCTGACGCCCCACTCAGGTATAACCTACAACACCAGCCAAATAGAGAACCCCCAAGATTTCCTGGCCACCAGCATCAGGTACCAATACAACCCCCACCATGTAGAGCTGCCCCCACAACGCGTTCGTCCCCCATCACGTTTAAACAACCAACATACACCTTGCCGATAAAGAGACGCACATAGAGGTCATACACCGACTTGGTTGTTACTCAGTTATAACCTACAACACCGCCAAAAAGAGACTCCACATGTAAAGCATGACAATGTACACGCACTCGGTTATAACCTAAACTCACCCCATTACTGCTCCCCACCACTCTGACATCCCCGCCTCACATTAATCCCGCAACAAAACACGCTTTTTCCCAAAACGATACCTCGCCAATAGTAGAGGTCCAAGACACCAGCTCAAGGATATAACCTACAACACTTGCCAAATGGAGAGCCACGCTAGTTATCCGACACCATTGCTCAGGTATAACCAACAAACACCCGCCATATAGAGACCACAATAGGGGGTCGACACCACTCAGGTAAAGACCTACAAAAACACTGCCATAATAGAGAGCCCCATCTGCTTTAACCTAGCCAGCAACACCCATCACAGGGTGCATAACCTACAACTACCGCCATATAGAGACCCCTGACCTAGATTACCAGACACCACCACAGGTATAACCTCCAACACAACCACCATATAGAGAGCACTGACAAAGGAGGTCAGGGCACCAGCTCATGTATAAACCTACAACACTGCCATATAGACCACATAGAGGACATGGCACCAGCTCAGGTTCACATTAAACAGTGAATACAGCACTGAACCAATATAGAAGTAACATAAACCCCTTCATCCAGGGACTCACCGTAGACGTCCTATCTGAGGAGGTCCGTCTCCATCTCGGTGTTCCTCTTTAGTCGTTCTTTTTTTTTTTCCCTTTTTTTTTTCCCTTCTCTTTCTGCATCCGTGTTCCAACATACCGCCATGAGGACTTGTGTCCCGGCCATCAACCCATCCCTGGCAGGACATTACCCACAAATATCTTAGAATCCTCAATTTCATCAGCAATTGCTTTTTTAACCTTTGATTCCAAACCTCTTTACATAACTTCCCAGGGGGGGAGAGAAGAGGCGGATAGCAAGCCATGAACTTAGGACGTCCGTGAGTTATTCTAACGGGGTTTGAAGGTGGGGATGAGGACAGTGTTCCTTTAGCGAGAGGTAGCCAGGTCCCTCCTTTAGGGAGGTTAGGGGTAGCCAGGGCCCCCTTCAAGCGTTAGTAGCCAGGGCACCCCTTGCCCAAGCGTTAGGTAGCCAGGGTCCCCCCTTTAAGAGAGGTAGCCATGGGCCCCGCTTTAGAGAGAGGTAGGTGCAGGGCCCTCCTTTAAGAGAGAGGGTATGTCAGGGCCCCTTTAGAGAGAGGTAGACAGGTCCCACCCCTTTATAGAGAGGGTAGTCAGGAGGGGCCGCCCCCTTTAGTTATAGAGGTAGTCAGGGCCCGCGCCGCTATAGAGAGAGGTTAGCCAGGGCCCTCCCTTTAGAGAGAGGGTAGCCAGGGCCCCCCTTTAGAGAGAGGTAGCCAGGCCCCCCTTTTAGAGATATGTTAGTCCAGTGGCCCCCTTTTAGTAAGGAGAGGTACCGAGGGCCCCCCTTTCAGAGAGAGGTTAGATCAGGGAGGGCCCCCCTTTAATAGAAGTAAGTCCAGGGGCCCCCTTTAGAGAGAGGTGAGTCAGGGCCCCCTTTAGCGAGAGGTAACATGGGCCCCCTTTAGGCCGAGAGGTAGCTAGGGCCCGCCCTTTAGCGAGAGGTAGCCAGGGCCCCCTTTATAGCGAGAGGTAAGCCAGGTCCCCCCCCTTAAGGGAGGAGTGTGTGTTGAGGCCAGCCCCCCCTTTAGCTGAGAGGTAGCCAGGGCCCCCTTCATCGGAAGGTAGCCAGGGCCTCCCTGCAGCCGAGGGGTGTAGCCATGGCGCCCCCTTTCACAGCAACGAGAGGTGCACAGGGCCCTTCCTTATGTAAATTAATACCAACCCCCCCCCCCCCCCCCCCGAAAAAAACCCCAAAAACAAACAAAAACACCACCTTACCAACCTGCTTCCGGCTCCTCTTCTCTTCTTCAGGTTCCCGGGCCGATCTTTAGGTTCTCGGCTTGCTGCCCGTGCCGGGCTCCGTTACTGCCAGTGTGCCCTGCGTGATAGGCGGCCGGATGAAGTGACATCACCTGCTTAACCGCCTTACGACAGCAGTAGGGCCGGCGGCCGTTGGCAGGCTGAAGGCCTAACGTCTTCAGCCTGCCAGGGAATCAGCGGGGCGCACGCTAGGGCGGTGCTCCGTGACACCGCGCAGCCCCGGGGGGTGGGGGCATTGCCCCCCCCTCCCGGGGGTTCTCGAGCGCTCGGGCGGCGGGGCCCCAGTGCTCATGACCGGGTGGGGGGCCGGGCCCCGGGGAGCGACGCAAGCCTCCCGGGGCAAGCTGGGGCCCCCACTGTGGGCCAGGCAGGGGCCTGTTCGGCGGCTGCGCCGCCGGGCCCCGCCGGGCATGGGGGAAAAAGAGGGTTTTTAAATATTTGTGTTTAAATTTCTTTAGGGATGAGTGGGGCCGGGAAAAAGTCCTCAGGTGGTGGGAAACGGATTCAGAAAGAGAAGGAAAAAACGACTCCTCAATTTTGACGTCTCCGGTAGTCCCTGATTTCGGGGTTATTGTACTTCTTTATGGATCAGTGCTGGGATTCACTGTAAAGTGATGTACCCCCAGTGGTGTTGACCCCTATGTGGCTCCAATGGGGGTGTTATATCGGCGTTGTTTTGTGGAGGTACATGTGTCCCTGATTGTAAATGAGGGAAAACCCGACCCTGGAAAGGAGTAACCTTTTTTTTCCCGGGTTTTATTTTAGAAGGTTTTATTTTTTTTTTCTACCGGGAAACTGGAAATTATGATTTAATTTTTTATTTAATATTTTATTCTTTAAAACATTTTTTATTTTCAATATGGGGATACTTACCCTTTTATAATTAACAGAAGATATGTGACTCTTTGACGGTTATACACCCCAAAAATTCTTTTTTGCACACTGTAAAAGGGCGATTTTTTTTGTTGTGGGGGCGGGGGGGATGGGGTTTTTGGGCGGGGCGATTTGGGGGTTCTGGGGGGGGGGTTAAAAGGGGGGGGGGCCCAGGTGCCCTTTAGCTGTTGGGCCCGAAATTTCTGTTGGCGGGCCCCATACCGCACGTACTGTAAGAGGTGCTATAGACCCCAATCCCTTCATGCCCCCACAATTAATGTAAGCAGACAGGCATGTATAAACCGCACTGACTGAAGGGCCTAAACCCTCATACGCCTACAAAAAAGATTTTTACAAATAAATTCATATAATTTTTCATTTTCCCTCAACACGACCGCAGATCACAAATGTTTTTAGGCCCAATACTCTCTCACTCTCCTTCCCCTCGTAAAAAGGGAGAGAAATTTACATGCAATTGTTTTTCCCCCGCCGCGATTATACACCAGGGGGGAAAAATTTGGGTATTCTAGCTCTCAATGGAGCATGAATTCCGTAAATTTTGGGGCTATTTTGAGGTATTCAGTCAAGATGCCCAAAAAACGCCCCCAATTACGCTGTGGAAAACACCCTTACTTTGCCTAATTTGGTTTTCTCATTTTCTACCTGACAGATACATTAAATATTGCATTGTATCATTTCTTTAAAAAAAAAAATCATTCATAAAAACCCAAATTTAAAAAAAATAAAAATTACAAAATACATAAAATAAAATAAAGAGCAAAATATTGTTTGCATGAAATGTCAACACTAATACAAAAACTAAGCAACTCATCCTACAAATTTAAAGCAAGATAACTGCAGTATTAAATATGTATTAGGAACATAAAAAAAAAATTATAGAGATCCCCCCTTTAAGATCTTTTTTATACCCAAAAAGTACCAGAACAAGGGGGAAAACCCAACGACAAGAGGAAAAAAGTTTTAAAATAAAATCGAAAGGGATTCTTTTACTGAAAGAGCAGTGAGACTGTGGAACTCTTTGCATAATATTTTAAAAGTTTTTAGTGAAAAGGATTTTGGAGAAGGGGGTTGATCCGGGGTTTTTTTCTGATTGACAGATTGGGGTCCCAAGGAAAACAGTTTTTTTTATTATTTTTTTTAGAGCGCCCCTTGATTCCCAACGCTGTACATTCAGGAGGTTACATACATAACATAGGCAAAAAGTACAAAGGTGAAAAATTTTACTAAAACGGTACAGAGGGAAAGAGAACCCTCCCCCAAGGCTTACAATTACAAGGAAGGGGTAAAAAGACAGGAGGGGAGGGGCAGAGAGGTTTGGGGAGGTTTTTAGTGACTTCTGCTCTTAAAGGGGTTTTCTCGCTACAAAGAATAGCTTTTCAAATTGGGGAACACAAAATAAAGACATTTTCCAAAAAATATTTCTTTTGTTCCCTGTTTTTCCCTAAGGAATACAAGGGAATTTTGACCTCCCTGGCTATTTCAGTTCCCCCATAACAGACCGTAAACAATTCCTCCCCCCGTGTTTGTTCAATGAGATAAACGTGAGTGACATCACAAAACAGGTCACTGCATGTCCGGCTGCCAGCAGTAAAAAGCTTTTATTTTTTTGTAAAATAAACAGCACGTAATTTGGGCTTTTTTTTTTGAAGGACAGATAAGAAGTCCTGTTAGTAGTTTGAGAAGCTAATTGTCTAAATTGCACTGAAAGCACAGCAGGGCACTGAGCTGTACAAGCTGAGCTTATGCAAATGAGTCAGTCCCAACAGGAAGTGACAAGTATTTCATTCATCATTCCCTGAAACTCTGAAGGGGGGAAAAACTCCCTTTAAAGGCTAAATTTGGCTGCATATTCAGGGGGTTTTTTTTTTAAAAA
>JAODAL010049153.1:0-28398 GCA_025379985.1 Phyllomedusa bahiana
AAAACCAAGGAACACATCAGACAAGCTCAAGGATAAAGTTGTATCAAAATGTTTTGTGGATTTAAGTTTAAAAAATAAAAATAAAAATAGCTCAAGCTCTGAACATCTTATGGAGCACTGTTCAATACAACATCCATAAATAAAAGGAGTATGACATAACTGCTAATCTACCAAGTGTCACGGTTCACTCTGCAGCCCCTGCTACGGACCGTCAGCGTGCCCGTGTCTCTGATGCTTCTGGCTCTATTCACCCACCTGTCCCAGCTCCTGCTTGCAGGTCTCAGTCACCATGGATTCCTCCAGCTTCCTGTCTTCCTGTGCGCATATGTGCTGCCTCTATGGACACGTGCGTGGCACTGCATGGTACTTAAGGAGTCAGTGGTCCTTGGTCCGGCCCAGTGACCTGTGACCTCTGGCTTCTTAAAGAGCTTCCTCCCTCAGGCTGATGTCAGTTCGTTGTTGTCTTCAGCATTAGAGCTCGAACCCTAGGCTACTGCATTGCTGCCATATCCTATATGTTTATCTGCATGTATACCTGCTTGCCTGTTGAACACCAGCCACTGCACCTGCTGGCCAATTCCTGTTGCTAGGCATTGCCTAGTCCGCTACATACCTGGACTGTGCCAAACACTCTCTGGCTATACCTGGATTGTCACCCGTTGAACGGCTACACCTGCAGTGCCCGGCCTCCGTTCCTGCATCTTCTACCGAGACCTGCACTTCTGCTACCCACCACCTGTACTCACTATCTGCGCCCGCGTTGGGCCCTGAGGATCCTTCATCCCTAGGCGTTTTCCAGCCGGCCTGGTTGGAATACGTTACAGAATGAACTGACCACAATTATGGTAGCCATGGTAAACTGTCATGGTGTCCACCTGGAGCAATTGTTTCAGAAGCTGCAGACCATCACCACCCGTCTGGACCAAGTCCTGTCTGCACTGGCATCTAATTCTGCTCCGCCACCTGTTGTGGTTCCGCCTCCTGCTGCGATGTCCAGTCCTAGCCTGCCCCTGCCTCTGCCTGCCCGATATTCTGGAGACCCCCATATGTGTCGCGGCTTCATTAATCAGTGCACCATCAATTTTGAGGTCCTGGATCACCAGTTCTCTTCCGAACGTGCCAATGTGGCCTTCATCATTAGCCTGCTGTCAGGTGAGGCCTTGGCCTGGGTCTCACCTCTTTGGGAGAGAAGGGATCCACTGATAGGGGACCTTCTGGAGTTCCTGAGCGCCTTCAGAAAGACATTTGAGCTACCTGGACGCAACAAATCTGCTGATTCATCTTTGCTCCGGTTCCGTCAGGATGAATCTACTGTGGGCCAGTATGCCATTCAGTTCCGTACCCTGGTCTCTGAGCTTGCCTGGAACAATGAGGCCTTCGTTGCTGCCTTCTGGGGGGGCCCTCAATGGTCGCATTAAGGACTAGTTGGCTGGTCGTGATCTCCCTACCACCCTGGATGATCTCATCACTTTGGCTACCCGGATTGACATCCGTTTTGATGAGAGGGAGCTTGAGCTACGCAAGCAGCCAGTGTCCACCCGGCCTCGCAAGCCTCCGCGCTTTTTACTGGAAACCCAGAGTCAACCTCACCTGGCACCCGCATTCCCCCAAGAGGAGCCAATGGAAGTGAACCGCACCCCTCTCTCCACAGAGGAACGTGCCCTTCAACGCAGCCTAAACCTGTGCCTGTACTGTGGTGGAACCCGTCATTATCTGAAGAACTGCCCAGTCCGCCCAGCTGCGCCTCGGAATTCTCAGTATCATGGTGTTGTGGGTGAGGTGACCCTGAATGATGGTGCCTCTGCCCCCCGTCTGACCACTCCGGTCACTATACGTTTTTCTTCAGGTACGGTCCATGAAGTTCCTGCTCTGTTGGATTCTGGCTCCTCTGAGAATTTTATCCATCCGTCTCTACTGGAGAACTCTAGCCTGCCTGTTTCCCATCTAGAAAAGCCACTACGTTTCTCTTCAATCAACGGGGAGATCCTGTAGGAGCCAGTCCTGTACCGTACCCTGACTGTGTCCCTGAAGATAGGAAGTTCCCACCAAGAGGACATCTCCTTCTATGTCCTGCCAAGTTCGTCTGTTCCAGTCCTGCTCGGGCTGCCATGGTTCCGGCTTCACAGCCCATCCCTCGACTGGATAACGGGTGAGGTTGTCCAATGGGGCAAGCAGTGCCACTCTCGCTGCCTCAAGCCCACCCATCTGTAGCAGCCCTGCCCTCCTGTTTCTCTGCCCATTCGTTCTGCTGTGGTGGTGGAAGATTCGCATCTGCAAGAGGAGCCTCTGGTCTGCAAAGATACCTCTAACTCCCACCACCCCACCCCACCCCCTGCCTATTGTTTCTGCTTCTTCTCCCCAGATCCAAGAAGTTTCCCGGGACTCTCTGGACACCTCCTCTGATGACACTTTCTGGGATACCGAGGAGGAGGTGGTTACCCCAAGCCATTTTTTTGGTACCCGGCTAGCCCGGAGGGGAGGGCTTAAGGAGGGGTACTGTCACGGTACACGCTGCGGCCCCTGTTACGGACCGTCAGCGTGCCCGTGTCTCTGGTGCTTCTGGCTCTATTCACCCATCTGTCCCAGCACCTGCTTGCAGGTTTCAGTCACCATGGATTCCTCCAGTTTCCTGTCTTCCTGTGCGCACACGTGCTCCCTCTAAGGGCACGCGCGCGGCACTGCATGGAACTTAAGGAGTCAGTGGTCCTTGGTCCGGCCCAGTGACCTGTGACCCCTGGCTTCTTAAAGAGCTTCCTCCCTCAGGCTGATGTCAGTTTGTTGTTGTCTTCAGTATTAGAGCTCAACCCCTAGGCTGCTGCATTGCTGCTATATCCTATACATTTATCTGCATGTATACCTGCTTGCCTGTTGAACACCAGCCACTGCACCTGCTGGCCAGTTCCTGTTGCTAGGCCTTGCCTAGTCCGCTACATACCTGCACTGTGCCAAACACTCTCTGGCTATACCTGGACTGTCCCCCGTTGAACAGCTACACCTGCAGTGCCCGGCCTCCGTTCCTGCATCCTCTACCGAGACCTGCACTTCGGCAACCCACCGCCTGCACTCACCATCTGCGCCTGCGGTGTGCCCTGAGGATCCTTCATCCTTAGGCGTTTTCCAGCCAGCCTGGTTGGAATACGTTACACCAAGACATGGCTGGTAATGACAGTTACCTTTTTTTCTATGCTCTTAATTATGCTCTTAATTTGTTTTTAATGGGATATTAATACACTGTGCGTCTCAATATATGTTTTGGACAGAAGTGGATTTTTTTCTATTATAATAGTACTTGCATCTCCAGCCAGATGATTTCCCGTTGCATCGGGGTATGTAATGAAAGATTACACCCAGGCCCACTGGTGAGCGATACCAATTTTTTGTCTTCCACCTAAACTGACAATCCAGTGATGCAGAGTACTAATTCGAGAAGCAAACAAGATACCAAGGGTCACTTTCGAAAAGCTGCAGAGATCCACAGCTCAGGTGAGATAATCTGTCCATAGTACAACTATTTGTTGTGTACTCCACAAATCTGGCCTTTATGGATGAGTGGCAAGAAGAAAGCCCTTTTTGAAAGTGAGCCATAAAAAGTCTTGTTTGAAACTTGCAAAAAGCATGGGGATAAAATGGAACTTTTTGGCCTATATGTCAAACGCTATGTGTGGAGGAAAGCCAACACTGCACATCACCCTGAACACACTATCACCACTATGAAGCACTGTGGTAGCAGCATCATGCTGGGGGGAAAGTTTGCTTCAGCAGAAACTGGCAAGTGAGTGAGAGTTGATGGGAAGATGGATGGAGCTAAATATAGGGAATCCTAAAGAAAAACCTGTTAAAGGCTGCAAAAATCTTGAGACTGGGGCGTAGGTTCACCTTTCAGCCAAACAATGACCCTAAATGCACAGCCAGAGCTACGATGGAAGGGTTTATACCAAAGCATATTCATGTGTTGCAATGGCCCAGTCACAGTCCAGACCTAAATCCCATTGAGAACTTGACAATTACTGTTTACAAACATACTCCAGCTTATGATAGAGCTATTCTGCAAAGAAGAATGGGCAAAACTTCTAGCCTCTAGATATGCAAAGCTGGTAGAGATACAACACAACAGACTGCAGCTGTCATTGCAGCTAAAGGTGGTCCTACAAAGTATTGACTCAAGTGCTGAATACACGTGCATGCCAGACTTTACAGCTTCAATTTGCAAAAATTTGGATAAGCATGTATCATTTTCTTTACACTTCACAAATACTTGCTACTTTGTGTTGTTTTATTATATAAAATAACAATAAAATATATTTAAGTTTGTGGCTGAAATGTTTAAAAATGCAAAACAGTTCAGGGGTAAGAAGAATTTTGCAACCTACTGTATGAATATTATATAAATACAGTTGAATCACTTTATTTTAACCACCACCTAGAATCACGAGTAACCACTGTGTTCAGCAGGACAGCAGCATGTATGGGTGTAAGTGATTTTAAAGAGTTGATTTGTATCTAAAACATTTTACCCGTCAATGACCACCCACTGTTATTTGACAGCAGGCAGTGCATGTTCTCTGCCTGCAGCGACACCAAAAGAAGTTGCTGCCTACAGAGGGGGGGTTTGTGTTTTTGTTTTCTGTTCTTAGGGCAGTGTCTGTGAATGGCAGAAATCGGAAGAATCCTCCAATCCCCACTGTTTAACCATTTCATTGCCATACACTGTGTCCGCAGCATAATTTAAGGAGAATTTCCTTGCTCCATCGGGTCACTGAGATTCCTAGTGCCTGATGGAGCCCGGGGAATGTCTATGTGTTATTTTTGGTCTGGATACCAAAGAACAAAGGAGAATAACTGGCATGTTGTGAGAGGTGCAGTTCTGGCATTCTGCTAATGGGGTGAAGAGTTCCATTAATACAAAGCTTCACCAGAAAAAACAGAAAAAAATGGAAAAAGCTAATGGAAAGACATCCCGTTGTATGTCACTATATCAGATTTTCATTTTTTTGAGGTGGTAAAATTGGTTAATCAATGCAGAGTAGCGTTGTGACCAGATAGGAAGCACAAGCATGTAATATAAATGGATCAAATCAAAATAAACTAAAGACTATAATGTTTTTAGAGAGATTTTCAGGAAAACCACCAAGATAATACCTTGAAGTCCTAAAAAATAGTAGCTTCTCAAAATGAGGGAAACTTTTCAGCATTACTGATATGTTCTAACATGGTTGAAGAGTGCAATCCTCGAGTCACCCTTATTTGGACAGTGAGGACAAGAGGTTCTGCTTGGGAGGTACTTTCACAAATCCAGGTTCACTTCCCTCTCCTATCGTCAGCATTGTTTGTCTACCTGATTGGAACAGCGGGTGATCTCAAAATTCACATCCATTTCATGGGTCATATGATGCCCTAGAGGACAATCTGTGGACAGGGCTTCCCAGTTAGCGATGATGATTTGTATTTTTTAAGATAGGTCTTGATGGGGTCTTTGATGGTGTCTTTGAATCATTTCTTCTGGCCACCCCAGGTTCTCGGGCCTCGGCTCACTTGTGGGTAAAGAATTTCTCTGAGAAGGTGGGTGTTGGACATGTCAAGCATAACTGTATTTGGCATCATGGCTTTGATACAGGTTGTTTTTGCCTCAGTTAAGATGCTGAAGTTGATGCAGTGATCCTCCTAGATGATAAGCAGAATGTTCCACAGGCTGCATTGTTGGAATATCTAAAGAGTATCCAGCTGGCACCACCCAGGTCTCACTAGCATATAAAAGACAAGTGACACAAACAACTCTTTAGACCATTGAGTTGGCTTCTTTCCTTTATGGTATTTAAAAAGAGGTTATAAGGGAACACGTGTTATATTTCTTAATTTTTTTATTATATATATTATTTATATATACATCTCTCTCTCTCTGTATATATATATATATATATATATATAATATATATATATATAATATATATATATATATATATATATAATATATATATATATATATATATATATATCAGAATGTAATGGCTAGATAAGGGCAAATTATACCACCCTACCAATGAAATGTTACTGTGAACACTGGATAAATTGTTAAAAAGAGTAAACTGCCGATAGCCGGCTCCCTCAGAAAGTGTATAGTGGACCAAAGGAAGAATTCAACACTCAATACATTTTTCCTATTCCTTGGTTCACTCTTCCTTCTCATGCTGCTGTTATGAATTTACATTGATCTGTGCCTATGGAGATGGTGTCTCTGTGGTCTCGGATTGTACTTCTTTTCTGCAGAGTTTTGGAAAAAAGCATGCTGCACATTTACAAGTCAAGTAACTTGGACCCACAGGACAGGCACAGGACAGATCCAAACAAAGTTATTACGGCAACCCAATTAGAAATGTTGAGGTGAGGCAGTCAACAGTGGAAGTGTACGTTGGGTAAAAGCAGAAGTAACTTTGGGAGCAACCCAATTATGTTAAACATTTAGGTTCATTGCAATGTCCCTAGTCAAAATTGCTTGTCTTATAAAGTCTGTTTTGTCAACACCAAGCACATTATGCCACCTAGGGTGTTCTGCAACAATCAAGAATGTTGTGCTACTGTTGTAGAGAAAATAAAATGTTAGCTTACCCTCTAAAATCAAACCATTAATTATCTTGTTTTTTCAAAAAAAGGGACCTAAAGAGATAGGGTGCAAACAAGTACCGGAGTCAGTGTTTCTGAGAGGTTTTGTCAGAGTTCTTGGTTCCAGTACTCAAAACTGTGCAGCAAATTAGAATTTCTACAGTTTGTCAGGAGGTTTCGATAAAGTAGCTTTAAATTTAGGACAAATGGCGCCAGCAATAATTCCTGTATCATAATAAATTGAGATGAGATCAGACATAATTCTGAGATTCTCCTTGATAGCAAATCCAACCCAATTTATATTAAAAAAATATTCTTGGTATAATGTGAACTTTTTTTGTTAATTATGTTTTTGTCTCGGCAGTGATCATGCCCTCTAGACATGATAATGTGATCTGATGCTTGATTCTTTTTAATTATTAGTCAAGACACTGGATTGTGGCGATGTATATCAATCTATAATTGTTTTTTTCCTCATCAATTTACTAGACTGGTTGAAGTCTTTGCACTGCATTTAATTGTGATTTTGTACGTTACTAGAATCTGAGGCAGCTGTAAATACTTATTTCCTTTATTCTTTCTTTTAGATAAATTGTTGTGCTAATAGATGGTCAATGTTAACAAAGATGAATGATGAAACGATAATTTATCATTAACTGAGATAATTTAAAAAATATTATTGGTGACACAAATGATACCTGTAAATGCTGCTCATAGTTACACAAGGTATTGCTGCCTACTGCCCGGCCAGTTTGGGGTGTTCAGGGCAATACTGAACACACTATATTAGAAGTATAATATAAGATTGATGCTAGAAAAAGACTATCGGGGGCATGTATGAAATTTAGCATTTACACGCCAAATTTCATGTGCATAATAGTCGCATAGAATGCACCTGATTTATGAAGCCACTCTACAGCAGGTCATAAATCAGGTCCATTCAAGCACTAGTATGACATTTCAGGCTCAGGTATACCACTGTGAAAGTTGTATACCTTCTCCAGCAGTAATGTGCCTAGAAATCTATAGCTTTGTATGGTTCTACCCTGTTTCCCCGAAAATAAGACACCCCCAAAAATAAGACATAATGCATTTATGCAATTCAGAGTTTGGCTGCTTATGCTAATGTTTGTGATGAAATCACTACAGTATATTAATACATGTTGATGTTTTGTTCAACAATAAATATGAATTATTGTTCATAGAAAAAAAAAACATCTCCTAAAAATAAATTCATACTTGTCGCCACATGTGTTTCATTTAGTCTGCCATTTTTACTATTTTCTTTTTATCTCATGATACATCAGCCTCAGTTACAGGTGAAATCAGATAAAAGGTCTCTTTCTGTCCTTATGGGGGGTACAATATGTAACATAAAGTATTAAAAAAGATGCACAAAAATATTTTAAAAAAACCAAAACATTAACAGTCCAAACTGAAATTTTTAGCCCTGTTCCCAAGAAACCTAAAGTGTTATATCCCCTATACATAAGCCTCTGTGAAGGAAAAGTGATACAGTTATACAAATTATGCAAAAGTGTCACTTTTTCTGTTAAAATAAAAAATAATTAAAAAAATGTGAGAAACAGAGTTTTAATTTGTTTTTTACTATTTTCCCTCGTATTAAATAAAAAAAATCTTATGTAAGAATAACAATAAAGCCTAATGCATAAAAAAGGTGAAAAAAACAGTAGAATAACTGAGTGCAGAAAAGTGGTATAGATTTCAGACCTGTGTGTTTCATTTAATGAAAAACATTTAGCTTTCTGAAGACCTGATAAAAAGATTATGCTTACTTCTCCTGTCACGTGTGCTCCAGTGCTGCGGCTGTCCTTCCTCTTCGCTGGTCTTCGGTTTACTTCCTAGCTCTAGTCCGGCTGAGCAGGATGTCACCATTCTTAAACGAATGTTTCATCTTGTCAACCTGCACAGAAAATGTAGCATATAGTACAATAACACAAATTCTATTGTCCATATCTAATACCAGCAATACAGCTTCTCTAAAATAGATAACATTAGACCATTTCCTTAAACCATGACTATTCCTGGTGACTGCAAGGGGGCAATGTAATGTATCTGTGGGGCTCTTTGGGCAGTTCTTTATGTACCCTTCTCTCACCCTTTTTCAAGACTAAATAGAGCAGTGCGCACTGTTTGGACCCCCTTGAGTGAGCTAGGTATGAGAGCCAGGGCGTTTCTATAGGGGATACAGAGGTAGCAGTTGATACTGGACCCTGCAGCCTGAGGAGGCCCAAAAGCCCTCCTGCCACATAAGAAGACACCAGTATTGAAGATGGCACATGGTAACCGAGAGTCCCCATTTCACTTTTTGCACCAGCGCCCAAGTGCTTGAAGTTACACCTCTGCTGAGAGCCAGGGGAATTGTTAGTGTCTTAAAACATCCAGGGCCCGGGCTCTTTGTGTTAAGTTTTGATCAGTAGAGCTGGGTTCACACAGCATTTTTCACACCACAATGTGAGCTGCGGATGTGTTTTTGCAGAGAAAAAACTTACGTTCCTTTCACAAATTGTATGCGTATTCCACATAGATCCTGTACATCTCCTCAGCAGTCACGGTACATTGAAAATCAGCATTCTTGACCTGAGCCATCTATGTATTACATGAACAGCCAATTATCTGAATGAATAGCCAACCACACCTTTTCATTTGTTTGTGGTCAGACAACTATGTGATAAGGCAGCACCTTTAACCCAATTATGCATTTGGATGCACCCATAATTCCAAATAGTGTGAAAGGTGTATGGATCAGGCTCAGGTGTTGCGCTTGCTCCATACGTGGCGGGTGTCATCTGTTAATTACTGCTAACAATAGAGATCGGAACTGGCTCCAACCCCTACTGCTTAATACTTTTGACACTGTGGTCATCACAGTTGCGATGTCTAAATTAATGAGTTTCTCCCTCTGATTGCCCTCTACCACCTTCCGCAAAGTAATCATGCCATGCCAGCTGGAGGCCTCATACAGGCTTCTGTAGCTGCCATGAATAAAAACCTTCTATTTAACAGTACAATAATGTATAATATTACTGCCGTATATAGGACAAGGGATCATGCCCCCTAGTGGTCAATACCTAGGGGGGGGGGGGTTAAAAAAAAAATAAAAAAAAAAAGTGCTTGGGTAGTGGTTGGGTCGTCTCCTTGGGTAATGAGTGACATTCAAGCAGGCTCAGAATCCCAACGACAAGGAAATTTCATTAAACTGAACGGCCGCCAGTTTTATTGTACCCTTGTGGTACATAAAAACATATAGCCAAACAAAATTAAATCCTATGCCTGTCCGGCTCTAACTAAACAGCATGATTCCTTCTCTATCCCAGAGATCCTAACACAGTCCACCCCGTAACATAATAATCATGTCCATACCCCACGCAAATTGCTCCACGGGTGTCGTAGCAGAATGACCTTTCCCAGGACTGAGAAATCATGTGTCAACACTTCTGGCCTAATATGAGCTAACTCACCTAGGATTAATTATGTACAGCCCCAAGACCCCCGGACTGGTCCAGGTGGAAGTGGGGGCCCACCCTCGCTTTCCCCCCCCACTCCAGCAAACCAGGTTTACTTAACCCTATACATAGAGATCATAGATTCTGTGACACTGTCTGAATTCCCTGGCTGTTTTTTACCTGACAGCATGAAGGAATCTTGCGCATATGTACACTCCTTCTATACCAGCATCCTCGACTCATACCAACCCTCACCCTCGACTACTGAGCGCGAGCCTCAGCACGAACGGTAACTCATCGAGAGGTGGACTCTCTCACACATGACACTTACAGTGAGCGCTCTCATTGCTGACATACGCCCCTCATACGAGGCTGCGACACATTAGCTCAGCCCTTGGAAAACTAATATCCTTCTCCCCTGAGTCTTGCGGGAAGAGATGGAGGGTGGAGTGTGTGCTACCAACGCCCCTTAACTCTCGTGCAATCAGCGACACCTCGTCTTACTCCGTACTCTATAGCACCCATTCGTGCGCGCACGTGATATGATCGAGAGAGGGCGCAGCAAAGAGACACAGAGCCTGGTGCTCTCACACACAACAGGTCCTATCCAATGGGTGGGAGCAGTTCACCTCCAATATTGCTGCGTAGCATATTTTTGGCGCATTCAACAGCACCGTGCCTACCGCAAATTTTGGCGTACGACTGTTCATACATCTATAGAACAGGGCTACCACAGTTTTTGGGGCAAGATACACCAAAAAAATCCAAAAAAGAAAAACAAAAAAACCACTCACCTTATTCTTAATTGTCCAGCCGGTAGGATAGAGCGTGGTACAGCTAACACCCAATAGCTTCCAACCAAGAAACAAAAGTAAACCTGCTGCATATCTACTGGTTAAAGGAATTAAAAACTCATTTTATTTGGAAAATTGTTAAAAAGATATACTTGATAGCACATATAACCCATACATGGAGGAGCAAAATCTCATGAACATAGCATGAATGTCCACTGCTGACGCATTTCGCTGCCCTGTTCATACGTGTCACCCAAAATGTTTACAAAATAAAGAAAGAAATAAATAATAAATATTAAAAAAACAGCCCCTTTTTCAACATCTTCATATAGGAAATAAATAGAGAATGCAATTATTCTAACGAGTGGAATTTTTCGTTTTAGAATGTCAGGAAAACTTCGGTTCGGAACGAAGTCGAAGTTTGGGGTACTCGGGTGAACGAAGTGTGCTTTGATTGATAAAATGGCTGCGACACATGGTGATACATGGGCAAACACACTCTGGGAGGAAGAAGGTCCAAGCCTGCTTGACATGCGCAGGAGGTGAAGCCAATCAAGATCGGCGGATTCTGGTGACGTCACCTGCACTAATAAGTCCGTGGCCGACGGCCCGGGACTCACACATCCTCTCACTGTGCTCATACAGGAAGGAGCTTGCCGCGCCTTGATAAGCACTTACTGAAAAATGATTTTTATATAGCGATTTCGTGGATGTCTCAGCTTGTCTCAGAGACTGTTCTCTTTATGTTCTAATTTCTAATTTATGGGGTATTGGATCTGAAATCCAGTGTGCTCCACTACAGCTCATATACATTCAAAATCCAAGTGGGATCAAAGCCAGTTCCTGTTGTATTCATTTAAAGAAACAAGCGATTTTACATACAAATACCTCTTCATTTTTGCTGCTCAAATTCTATGCGCAATTTACATCCAGGTGTTAATTAAGCGTTTTTTGCTGGTGGTGCTGACCTCAAGAAACCTCTTTTTCAACGCCAAAATATTAAATTTTTTCCTGTAGCCCTATTCACACAAGCAAAGGTTTAATTACAACTGTATCGTCTTGTTTGGTGAGCGTAGAAAAGACGCAATTGTAACACCTACAAAGCTACTATTTTGTGGGGCTAAATTCTTTGGCGGTATTTAAATCCAGTGGGTTAATGAAGCGTTGTTTTGCTGGTGTGCTGACAAAATAAACGGCTTTTTCAACGCTCAAATATATAAAATTTTCCTGTAGCCTAATTCAACAAGCAAAGGTTAATTTACAACTGAACTCTGTTGTGTGGCGTAATAAAAAAAAAAAAAAAAACACGCAATTGTTAACACGCTACAAAGCTACTAGTTTGTGGGGCTCAATTCTTGGCGCAATTTACATCAGAGTTAATTAAGCGTTGTTTTAGCTGTGTGCTGACAAAATAAACGTCTTTTTACACGGCCAAAATATATAAATTTTCCTGTATCCTAATTCACAGCAAAGGTTAAAATACAACTGTATCTCTTGATGTGTGGCGAAGAAAACACGCAATTGTACACGCTAACAAAGCTACTAGTTTGTTGGCTCAATTCTTTGGCGCAATTTACATCCAGAGTTTAATAATGTAGTTTGCTGGTGTGCTGACAAAAATAAACCGTCTTTATTCAACGCCAAAATATTAAATTTTTCCTATATGCCTAATTATCAACAAGCAAAGGTTAATTACAACTGTACTCTTGTGGTGTGCTAGAAAAGCACGCAATGTAACACCTACAAGCTACTAGTTTGTGGGGCTCATTTCCTTTGCACAATTTTACATCCAGGGTTAAATAAGCCGGTTTGTTTTGCTGGTGTGCTGACAAAATAAACGTCTTTTTCAACGCCAAAATATAGAAACTTTATCCTGTAGCCTAATTCACAAGCAAAAAAAAAAGGGTTAATTAAAAAAATTTAACCAACTGTATCTCTTGTTGTGTGGCGTAGAAAAACACGCAATGGGTAACAAGCTACATAAGCTACAAGTTTTATTGGGGCTCAATTCTTTTGGCGCAATTTCCACCAGGGTTAATTAAGAATTGTGTTTGCTGGTGTCTGACAAAAAAATAAACCGTCTTTTTTCAACTGCCAAAATATATCAATTTTACCTGTAGCATAATTCACAAGCAAAGGTTAATTACAACTGTAACTCTTGTTGTGTGGGCGTATAAAACACGCAGATTGTAAACACTCTACAAAGCTACTTAGTTTGTGCGGCTCAATTCCTAGGCGCAATTTACATCTTAGGGTTAATTAAGCGTTGTTTTTGCTGGTGGGCTGACAAAAATAAACCGTCTTTTTCAACGCTAAAATATATAAATTTTTCCTGAAGCCTAATTCACAAGCAAAGGTTAATTACAACTGTATCCTTGTTGTGTGGCGTAGAAAACACGCATTGTTAACACGCTACAATGCTACTCGTTTGTGCGGGCTAATTCCTTTGGCGGCAATTTACATCCGCCCATGGGTTATTAAGCGTTGTTTTGCTGTGTGCTGACTAAAATAAACCGTCTTTCAACGCAACTGCTGTCAAAAATATATACATTTTTCCCTGTAGCCTATTACACAAGCAATGTTAATTACAACTGAATATCTTGAGTTGTGGTGGCGTAGAAAACACGCAATGTGTATCACACAACAAATCACTAGTTAGGTGCAGTCTCAATTCTTGGCGCAATTAACATCCAGGGGTTAATTAAGCGTTGTTTTGCTGGTGTGCTAGAACAAAAATAAATCGTGTCTTTTTTCAACGCCAAAATAATATAAATTTTTCCTGTAGCCTAATTCACAAGCAAAGTTAAATTACAACTGTATCTCTTGTTGTGTGGCGTAGAAACACGCATTTGTAACGCGCTACAAATGCTACTAGTTTTGTGAGCGGCTCAATTCTTTGCGCAATTTACATCCTAGGGGTAATAACGTTGTTTGCTGGTGTCTGACAAAAATAAACCAATCTTTTTCAAGCCAAAATATATAATTTTCCTGTACCTAATTCGCAAGCAAAGGATAATTACAACTGTATCTCATGTTGTGGTGGTTATAAAACACTCAATTGTAACAACGCTACAAGCTACTGTTTGTGGGCTCAAAATTCTTTGCGCAATTTACATCCAGGGTTTTAATTAATCGTTTTTTTGCTGGTGGCTGACCAAAAATAAACCGTCTTTTTCACGCCAAAATATATAAATTTTTCCCTGTTAGCCTAATTCACAAGCAAAGGTTAATTAACAACATCGATCTCTTGTTGTGTGCATAGAAAACACGCAATTTGTTAACACGCTAACAAAGCCGTAGCTAGTTTTTGCGGCTCAATGTCTTTGGCGCAATTTACATCAGGGGTTTTAATTAAGCGTTGATTGCTTTGTGCTTCAAAAATAAACCTCCTTTTTCAACCGCCAAAAGTATATACAAATTACCTGTAGCCCTAATCATGTCCGAAGGTTAATATAAGCCTGTTTGTGCTTTTACATTTAGTAAAACACACATGTTTTTTAAAAAACGACACAACAAGTAAATTTTCCTGGCCATTTGTGATCGCAATTTATATCAAGAGTTACCCAAGCTTGTTACTCTGGTTTCATTTGAGTCAAAAACAGGGTGTATATTTTATCATATACGATATCATCATCAAACAGTGGTCTGTACATTTTCGAACAAACAGTATGTCCAAAGACAGAGAATCGCAGGCTATCTGCTCCCTACCGAGTGGCAGTGGCACAAACATTCCTGGAACAGTGCCCATGTTACAGCACAGCAATGGACGTCGCAAGCAGGTCAACTCGTGAGGCCACAATGCCGCTGTCATCTAGCGCCGTAGTGTTGTTCACAATCCAAGGGTTTCGTTGATTGGTTTACTAGGTCTTCCTCCTTCCTCCCAAAGACATCTGACACCCCAGCCAAGATCGTGGAACGTCAGACACAACCCTTAGTTTGGCATGGCCCGGGAGCGCGGGTCAGCGCCCTCAACCTGTCCTCAACCCCATCTGTCCCATCCGATTTCCCTCAAGCCAGAGATCTACTCTGTGCTACAGCGCCACTATATAGCGAAGGATGAAACAATTTTAGGAGGGCAGTCAGCAGCTACTTGGCAGCGAAGAAAATGGAGCAATATCCCTGCGTCTTTTGCAGTAGGCGGCAAAGTATATATGTGGATAGTAGCATGGGAGGTCATGTTGTGAGAGGTCCAGCCTTGCATACCAAGACCGGGATGAGGACAGCAATGTGACGATGAAAACCCAAAAAGATGATGATGTACCGGACGCACTTGTGAGCCGGGTGAGGCAAGGGCTTGCATCATCGACCAGGAGAAGAGGGCTCAGCTTGCGTGACAGGCTAGCGGCGCCACCATCAAGTGGGTCGTTGTGCCCCGAGAGTCAGCAGGATTAGCACAGTGTGAGGTCGGGAGCCAAGCGGCCACGGTAAAAAACCCGCCTTCGCAGTCCACAAGGAAAGTAGCGCGGCACAGGGCTCAGCGAGGCAGCAGGCGGCAGTAGTCCACTCAGTGCGAGCGTTGGCGGTAAAATCCGATACTCGCGGTGTGGCAGATCTTTGCTAAGACCACCGAGGAGCCGAATATAGGTATATTGTAGAATCTGTACGCATAAAGTGAAGCGTTGGCCAGGGAGCTAACGTTGGCAACCCACGGCCCTGCGTCAACACATCCAGCATCACCATCCCGGTGGCCTGGGAGTAACGTGGCTTCAATGGGGTGGTCCAATCCAGCCGCCGCAGCAAACAGCAGCAGCAGCAGCGCCCAGGGCACGCATGCCATTGCAGTCAGTCAAGGCTCCACCACCTCTGACAGAAGGGAAGCTGTTTCATTGACATCATCTCCCGGCCCATGGATGCTCTGCTCCTCGCTACTCAGCGCAGCATGTCGTTCAGCGAGGCGATTGCAAAGAGACAACATTATGCTCCACCATCCTAAGGTGCAGCTGCATTACCGTGCTTCTGTCCAAGTTGTTGGTACTATGCAGTCCCTCCCTTTCAAATGGTGGACTCTGCACCGTTCAGAGAACGTAATGCTTGTGCCGAGCCGAGATGGAGAGTTTCCAAGCCGTAATTTCTTTTCCAAAAAGGCAAAGTACCAGCACTTCATAAATATGTAGAACAGAAGGTGGGACAGTCCTTGAGCTTATCGATTTGTTCGCAAGGGTGCAAACGTCAGCGCGGACGTCTGGAGCTGTAACTACGGTCAGGGCCAGTATCATGTCCTTTACGGCCCACTGGGTGAAAGTGCTTCCCAGCCAGGCACACCAACAACTTGGACAGAACGCCGCTTTTCTCCTCCACGTTTTCAAACTGCTTGCACCTGCGCCAATGTATCCGCCTCCTCCTCCTCCACACCACCACCATCTCAGCCTCCACAAGTGTCTTGCCCATCATACACATGTGTAGAGCACAGTCTAGCGGTTTCCCACGCAGTACTACCCCTGGCTTACCTCGGCGACCGAACTCACACAGGAGGAACTGGCTACCGCGTCATCAGCAAGAAATTCGATGTTGGCTTATCTTCTCCGCGCCAACTGCAAATCGGAAACCATGGTGCGGACAATGGGAGGAAACATGGTGTCCCGCGCTGCAAAGCCGAGGAGGGATGGTCCATTGCACCCCTGCATGGTGCACGTTGTGCAATCAGGTTGTGAAAATGGTTTCCTGAAGTCTTCCACCGATCTTCAGAACATTCTGAAAATGGCAAGAAACTGTGCAATCGCCACTTTATCCATTCGACAAAGCCCAGAACAACCCTCCTCAATTTCAGCGGCAGAAACGGCCTCCCCAACACACTCTTGATACGCGATGTGTTTCCCCACCCGCCAGGAATTCCAGCCTCACATTTTGGAACCCCCCCGACCTGTATGAACAGAGAAAAGCCATTAACGATTTTTTTGATGATCCAGGCAGACAGAAGAACATCCCCTGTGTAACTTTGGAGTCAGCCAGTGGCAGCTCATGCGTGACACACAGCAGTTTTGTTGAGGCCATTCGAGAGGCGACTTTTATTTGTCAGTCGCCAGGACTACGGGATGAATAACGTCATTCCACTGCTTCATAGTCTGGAAACAGTAAGCTGAAAAATCTGTCTGGGCAGGGGACTGGAGACGTGGCGACTACATTCTCGGGCCACATGAGTCGTGGGGACTCGAAATGGAGAGGAGTAGGAGGGACATTGGAGCAGAACATTTGTCTGGTTAAATGAGTGGATTTTCCTATCCCAGGTGACAAGAGAGGAGAGCAAGGAGCAGCTGGAGAGGTGGATGGAAGATGAGGAAGATGGAGGCAGATAGACACGCCCCGAAAGCACCGTGGCAGTATACCAGTGAAATGGTGGCAGGGAGCCCCTCGAGTCACTGATGCAGAGGCCCCGCAGCATGCTATGTTGCCTGGCTAGTGACAGCGCGAATAGTCAGCATCCGGCAGAGGGAATGACTTCCTGGCTCTCCACCCTATTGGACCCTCCTAACCCGACTCGTCCAAAATGGGAGCCTTTTTCCCAGCTATTGAGAGGGAAGACAAACTCAAATACTAATAGTGAAATCCTCAGTAATCAGTTGGCCGCTGCCTATGTGCGGCAATCGTCCACTCCCTCTGACAGGTCTGACTGGCGGGTTCCTCAGCGCTCACGTGTACTACTGCCGCGGCTGCTGGGAGAAGGTGGGGGGCGTAGGAGCATTACCAGCTCCATCAGTAGTAACCTAAGTCTTGGAGTCACTGATGAGCACTCCTTCACCCCCTAGTGAGGATGGCATCGCCAGCAGCAGCGCAGCAGCAGCAGGATCTGTAGCAGTCCCTGAACCAACAGGTTTGTGGCCTACTTGACAGCCACTCTGCCACCTCAGTTAGAAAGATCCGATGGACTACTGGCAGCCAAACTGGATGTGGTGGAGCCGCAACTTGCCGAGTTTGGCAGTGGAGGAAGCTGTCCTCCCGGCCAGATAGTTTGGCAAAAAAAAATAATTCAGGAGCGGGTGTTCAGTGGCGGCGAGGGGCCATCGTTACCCCAAGGAGAACCCGATTGTCCACGAGGAAATGTGGAACGACTGACCATTGTCAAGTTGAATCAGGCGTGTTCCGGCCAGGTTATCCACACACCAATGGCCTTAGTCGTCAGTCTGTTTTCAGAACTACCTGCCCTCAGCCACTATTCTGATGCTCGCCTACCCCGCCTGATCCACACACCTTACTGCTGACAGTTTTCCTCCTCTGCCTACCACCAAGCTTTACCAGGGACTGGTATTTTGCCACCCACCTCAACACTCTGTCATGTGACACTCTAATTACCTCATGCTGCTTGCTGCTGTTGCTGTTGCCGTGACATCCACACTGGTCTATTGGCCACTGTCTGACCTCAGCTGCTGCTGTGGCTGCGCCATGTCCACCACAAACTGTGTCCATTGTGCCACAGCCTGACCTCATGCTGCTGCCCACAAAAGCCGTGACCTCCGCTCCTCAGTCATTGTGCCACTCTGTCTCTCCTCCGGTTTTCCGCCTCCCAGAATGTCATTGTGCCACTCGCATGACCTCATGCTGCGCTGTTGTGACCTCCACAAAAAATGGTGTGATTGTGGTACACTCTGTGGCCTAATACTGTTTTTCCCCGCCCTCCAGAATGTCCATTGTGCCACTTGCCTGATGTCATACTGCTGCCGCCGTGACCTCCACACTGTTGATGCGCCACTCTGTGGCTATACTGTTTTGCCGGCCTCCAGAATGTCTTTGTTCAACTCCGAGCCTGATCTCATACTGCTGCCGTGACTCCACACTGTGTGATTGCCACTCTGTGGCCTAATACTTTTAGCCGCCTCAGAATTCATTGTGCCACTCGCCTGATCTCATCTGCTGCCCGCCGTGACGCTCCACACTTTGTTGATAGTGGCCGACTCTGTGCCTAATACTGTTTAGAATCCGCCTCCAGAATGCCGATTGTGCCACTGCCCTGAATTCATGCTGCTGCCGCCGTGACCTCCACACTGTGTGATTGTGCCACTACAGTGCCCTAATACTGTTTGGTTGGAGCCGCCCTCCAGAATTCATCTGTGCCTAAGCTCCTGAATCTCATACTGCTGCCCGCTGTTAGTGACCTCCACACGTGAGATTGTGCCACTCTGAGGACTACACTGTTTAGAGCCGCCCCGAGAATGTCATTGTGCAACTGCCTGATCTCATACTTCTGCCGCCGTACTCTCCACACTGTGGTGATTGTGCCACTCTGTGGCCTAATACTGTTTAGCCGCTCTCCAGAATGTCCATTGTGCCAAGCAGATCTCATGCTGCTGCTGTCGTACCTCCAACTGTGTCAGTTGTGCCACTCTGTGGCCTAATACTGTTTAGCCCGCCCTCCAGAATGTCATTTGTGTGCCACTGCCTGATCTCATACTGTGCTGCCGCCGTGTACCTCCACACTGTGTGATTGTGCCACTCTTTGGCCTAATAACTGTTTTTCCGCCTCCAGAATGTCATTGTGGCCACTGCTGATCTCAAGCTGCTGCTGTCGTGACCTCCGACACTGTGTCATTGTGCCATCTGATGGCCTAATACTTTTGCCTGTGCCTCCAGAATGTCATTGTGCACTGCCTGACCTCATACTGCTGCCACGCCGTGACCTCCGCTCTCATTCATTGTGCCACTCTGTGGCTTTCTCGTGTTTTGCCACCTCCAGAGATGTTATTGTGTCACTAGCCTGACCTCTATGCGCTGTGGCTGTCGCCGTCACACCTCCACAAACCTCTGTCACTAATGTTTGTCCACCTGAGCTCTCAGCTTTGTTTTTTTCCAGCTTTCGCTGGCAATGACTTTATCAGTGCTACATCCCATTTGAGTTTTTTGAGGTCACTTTTGCCCTCTTAAGGCCCAGGGAATTTTATATTGAAGCGATTCTAAGAGCGGGGCAGTCATGCTGCGTGTCATACCTAAAACACAACATTGTATGAAGACCAAACCAAGCTCCCTCTGCATATTTAAGCATCGGCACAATTGTTCTACACTACAGCACCCATCAGGCTTCTGTGGCAGCCTGGAAATAGCTGCTTTTTAACGCAATTTCCGTGCCGAAGTAATTCGTCAACAAAACGAATTTTGTCGGAAAATTTCGCGAAGTGACACGAATCGAATTTTTAGAGACATTCCGCACCATTCTCAAACAATAAACGCCTTGAGCTACTTTAATTTGTTAAGTGATTGCGTTTTAAGCAGTTTTTTTATAAACATTTATTACCGAAATCACGGCCTTTAAAAACTAGAGTGATCACTGGGTGACCCAGGTAAAGGAGATTTTTCTATGAATGGAGAACATTTTTCCCCTCCTTGAAGAAAACTTCTGGGATGGATGTCATTCCAGGGCTTGCCTCCTGCACACAGCGCCAGCAGAGCAGCTGCGGATATATGTGTATTCCCAGTTAGTCCCCGGAGTCGATTGCTAAGGTCTTAACAATCGACTCTATGAGGCCTTAACAACTTTCTTAAACACAACCGACTGGAGTCCGCGGAGTCGATGCTAACTCAATATCAACTGACTTGAGCTGAGGCCTCATAACAACCGCTTAACGACTGTTAGCGACTATCACAACGCAGTAAATTATGTGCTCTCCCCGCCAGTGAAAGGGTAAAAGGGGTTCCCCCAGTAAGTTATACCGTACCTCTAGTAGTGTTATTAATTAAATATCTCCCAGTAGGTAGGCTCTGTAGTTTGTAATGTCCCCAGCGAGTGTATATAGGCAGGTTATTGATCCCCCAGCAGTAATATGGCAGGTTTATTGTCCCACAAGCAGGTATATGTGGCAGGTTATGGATCCCACCAGTAGTATATATGCAGGTTATTGATCCCCCTGTAGGTATAATAGTCAGGTATTGATCCCCCACAGGTATATGGGCAGGTTATGGTCCCCTAGCAGGTATATGGGCAGGTTATGGAATCCCCCCATGTAGGTATATAGGCAGTTATGGATCCCCCTGTAGTATATAGGCAGGTGGTTTGTTTGATCCCCAGCGGTATATGGGGCAGTTATGGGTCACCTAGCAGGTATCATGGGCGGTTATGGATCCCCCTGTAGGTATATAGGCTGGTTATTGATCCCCAGCAGGTATATATTGGCAGTTATTATGGGTCCCCTAGCAGGTATATGGGCAGGTTAATGGGTCCCCCCTAGGTATATTAGGCTAGGTTTAGGTCCCCCAGCAGGTATATATATAGCTTAAAGGACCCCACACAGCAACATATGTAGTAGATTATAGCTCCTCCCTGCACTGATACAGTAGAACAATAGACCCCCCCTCCCTGCACATATAACAATAGATTATAATATCCGCCCCCTCCCTGCACATATAACAGTAGATAATAGTCCCTCCATTCACATATAACATTATATAATAGCCCACTCCCTGCACATATAACATAGATAATAGGCCCCCTCCTCCTGCACATATAACAGTATATAATAAGCCCCCTCCCTGCACATATAATGAGTTAGATAATAGTCCCCTGCACATATAACAGTAGATAATATCCCCCGCACAATAACATAGATAATAGCCCCCCTCCCTGCACATATAACAATAGATATACAGCCCCCCGCCCTTCACATAGAACAATAGATAACAGCCCCCCTCCCTGCACATATAACAATAGATAACAGCCCCCTCCTGCACCATAAAACATTAGATAATAGCCCCCCCCTCCCTGCACATATAACAGTAGATAATAGCCCCCCCTGCGACAAATAACAGTAAATAAGCCCCCCTCCCTGCATATATACAGTAATATATAGCCCCCCTCCCTGCACATATCACAATAGATAATATCCCCTCCCTGCACATAACAGTAGAAATAGCCCCCCCTGCAACATATAACACATAGATAATAGCCCCCTTCAGCCTGCACAATGAACAATATATAATAGCCCCCCTCCCCTGCACATATAACCAATAGAATTAATAGCCCCCCTCCCCCTGCACAATATACCAGTAGATAATACGCCAGCCCTCCCTCCCTGCACCATATAACAATAATAATAGCCCCCCTTCCTGCCATGATAACAATAGATAAAGCCCCTCCCTTGCACATATAACAATAGATAATAGCCCCCTTCCCTGGACATATAACAATAGATAATAGCCCCTCCCTGCACATTTAACAGTAGATAATAGCCCCCCTCCCTGCACATATAACCAGTAATAATAGCCGCCCCTCCCCTGCACATATAACAGTAGATTAAATAGCCCCCTCCCTGCACATATAACAATAGATAATAGCCTCCAGCCCCCCTTCCTGCGCATATAACAATAGATAATAGGCCCTCCCTGCACAGTATAACGTAGATACATAGCCCCTCCCTGCACATATAACAGTAGCATAATACCCTCCCTGCACCATATTACAATGATAATTAGAGCCTCCAGCAATGAATAGATGACAATTAAAAAGTAAACATTTGACTGCACTTACCTGACCCTCGCTCCCCGCCGCTGTCCGAGGTCTGCTGCTCCCGGTCTTTTTTCTTCACGGCTGTGCCGTCACCAGGCCACGCGCTCAGCGTGATGAAGCAACACATTCACCGCCCGTGCACTCCGTGTCGCCACAGAGCGCGCATCCTTCCTGTCTCCTAGTACTCTGCGGAGCTCTCTGGCTCCGCTGAAGCATCTACACTGTAATGTGCGTCCGGTGGACGCACATACAGTTAGTTCCCCGCCCCATCCGCTGCAGTCGCCAAGGTCCTAAGCCGCTAAGCGCCGATGAGCGGTAGCGGCTTATGGACCACTAAAACGGATCGGCGGCGGCGGCGGATAGCGGGCGTTGCGCCGGAGGACTATTCCCGCAGTGTTCTTTGCTTCTCTCTATTAAGTGAACTGCTCTTGCATGTAAAGGAAGATACTAAGCCATTAGATAATACTAGACATTGCTCAGAATTAATAATGTATTTTTCTACGCGGCTCAGTAAGCTTTTCTGAGACATCATTTAGTAACTTGGGCACCAGAAATTAGCATTTAGCTTGTGCGTATAGGGAAAGTCATAACCACTTTAGATTCTCTATGTGAACGCCATACATTTTGGGAGCCTATCATGTAATGGTTAGTGAAAGGGGACCAAGAGGATTTGGATGGTTCCTTGGCTTGCAGGATCCACTTTGTGGTATGATATTCAATATACTGTAGATAGGGTCGGTGGTGAAGCTACAGAGGGTGCAGAGGTAGCAGACACATTCAGACTTGGTAACTGAGGGGGCACAAAGGCTCTTTGGCACACAGATTTTTTACATTGAGATTAAACAGATTTTACTTATGAATTTGGGCTGATTAGTAGTAGTTTATAGGACATGGCAATTGGATTAAACTTTATAAATGTAAATGTATGGTTTTTTTCACATTTTGCCCCACATTTTCTTACATTGAATGACACGATTAGCAAGTACATCTTGTCCCACAAAATTAAAGCCCTCATATGTCTAGATGTAATGGAAAAATTAAAAAAAGTTTGGCTACTGGGAAAGGAGCGAGAGGGAAAAGACCTAAAACGTGAGAAAAAATAGGCCTCGGTGTTAAGGGATTAAACAGCAAAAGTGGCACTAAAATAAGTTTTGTAATTGTGCCACTTCTCCATTACAGACATTAATATATAGGTGATGTAAAGTTTTAGGATTGTTGGGGGCTGCCTAAAGTTACGGTTTGGGTTGTCAGGAGTTTTTTTTATTATTTTTTTTATTTTCTCGTGTGGATTTATTTAATTATAAGTTCAGAAAAAGACCTCTAGGGAGCATTTTTACATAATATTTATTTTCTGATTTCCCTTTCCTTAGCTGATAAATTAGCCCCAGTTATAGGGGAAATACAGCCGCCAGACCCAGCAGCATCTGCAACTATGGAGCTCTTACAGTCACAGGACTGCTGGGACTTGAAAGCAGAAATTTGAGATGCTTCTTGCAAATCTGTATTTACTGTGCTCATTGAGCTTTGTATATGCAATGTTCAGGAAGGCAGGGCTGGTAATATCCCGTCCCTGTCTTCTTAGTGGAGAGCTTGGCTACTGCTAGCCGGCTCTCCACTCTCACAGCTGTACAATTAGTGTGTACTCTGCACGGATGTTTAAAAAGAGTTAGGTGTCTACCACCCAGATGTATAATGTCAACAGGTGGTTGGCATCTACTTAATAAAGCTGTGACCGACCTTTACCCAACAGAAATTTCGTGTTCTGAGGGAAAGGTCTAAACAGGTGACAGTTTTTGGTCTCTCAGTAGTCTAAACTTGCTGTGCAGGGGCATAACTACTGGGGTAGCAGATGTAGCAGCTGCTACAGGGCCCAGGGCAGCTGCTACCACATCTGCTACCCGGTAGTGCCGCTCCTGCGCCCACCGGCAACAAACATAACGCTTCACTGCTGATGGGGCGGAGCTGCGGGGTTCGATGCATGCTGCCTCTGAACGCCCAGGCCCTGAGCGTTCAAAGCCAGAACTGCCCGGTGTTAGCAAAGCAGAGCGCTTCCAGCGCTCCACTCTGCTAACCTCCCTGGTAGGTCTAAGGCCTTAGTCATTAAGACTACGAGGTGCCGACCCACAGTGCTGGTGTGGGTGGTGCGATGACATCACATCATTGCGCTGCCCACGCTGAGCAAAGAGGCTGGAGTGTTTCACATCAGGAGAGCGTGGAGAGAGGTAAGTAAGCTATTTCTTATTTTAACAGCCCTGCCTACCTATTTAGCCCCTATAGCCCCACTAAAGCCTGACTACCTAGTTATACAGCCCCTATAGCCCCCCTAAAGCCTGTCTACCTATATAGCCCCCTAAAACCTACTTAGTTATTCAGCCCCTATAATCCCTAAAGCCTGGCTACTTATATAGCCCCAAATCCCTAGCTATATAGCTCCTATAGCCTCCCTAAAGCCTGCCTGCCTGACTACCTATATAGCTCCAATAGCCCTCTAAAGCCTGCCTGTCTAGTTGTACAACCCCTATAGCCCCCTAAAGCCTGCCTACCTATATAGATCCCCTATAGCCCCCTAAAGCCTTCCTGCCTATATAGACCCCTAAAGCCTTCCTGCCTAGATATACAGCCCCTATAGCCCCCTAAAGCCTGCCTACCTATAAAGCCCATATAGTCCTCCTAAAGCTTGCCTGTCTGTCAACCTATATAGCCCATATAGCCCCCATAAAGCCTACCTGCCTAGTTATACAGTCCCTATAGCCCCCTTAAATCCTGCCTACCTATATAGCCTCTATAGCCCCCTAAAGTCTGACTGCCTACCTATATAGCCACTCTAGCCCCCCTAAAGGTTGCCTAGCTATATAGCCCCTATAGCACCCATAAATCCTGGCTGCCTACCTATATAGCCCCCCTAAAAACTGTATTACTACCTATATGGTCCCTATAGCTACCTTAAACTCTGCCTGCCTACTTATATAGGTCCCTATAGCTGCCTAAAACCCTGGTTACCTATATGGGGCCCCTATAGCCACCTAAAACCCTGCCTACCTACATGGGGCCCTATAGTTACCTAAAACCCTGTCTACCTATACGGGACCCCAATAGTCACTTAAAACCCTGCCTACCTATATGGGGCCCGTATAGATACCTAAACCTTGTCTCTCTACCTATATGGCCCTCAATAGCTACTTAAACCCTTTATGCCTGAATGGGCCCCTATAGCTACCTAAATCCTGCCTGCCTACCTATTTGCCTCCCTATAGCTATCTAAAGCCTGCCTTCCTATTTGGGGCCCTCTATAGCCTATTTAAGTAACTATCTACGTATGTGGGCTCCACCTAAAGTCTATCTACCTAGCTACTTGGGGCCAACCTACAGCCTACCTGTGGTCCACTTACTGCATACTTAGCTACCTGGGGGCTGTCTACCTAACTGGGGTCTAAATACTGCCTACCTAGTGCCAAACTACCTACCTACCTGTAGCCTACCTACCTACTTGAGACCTGCCTAACTACTGCCTACTTACCTAGGACCAACCTAGGACCAATCTACTTACCTGAGACCTATTTAGTGCCTACCTACCTACCTGGAGCCTACTAACCTATCTAATGGGGGTCTATCTGGTAATATGATTCAGAGGGGTACAGGCTATAGCTGTAACAGAATCTCTATGGGGTGAATCCTCTGTTCCTCCCCTCCACTCTAGGAGACTGGGCCTCTAATATATGGCCTGTACCCACTCTCCTGTCCCTGGGAAGTTTGTACAGAAGTGGGGGATATTGAGTGAGGTGCTGCAAAAGTTAGGGTTCTAAGATATTTCCAAATCTATAGGGACAAGTGGTGGCCAGTAGATGTCATCATGGCAGTCTGGACCGGATGCAGAACAAAAGGATAAATGAACGACTTGTCAGAGAAACGTTACCTGTAAGTCACAAAATGTAATGCACTGTAATCACTTACGTATAGTCTGCAAGCTGTGTACACATATCTACCACTATAGGGTCACTGTATTTTTGGTTATATACAATCGTAGGGCATTGTGTATACCGTATATACCACTATAGGCGGTAATTTTGATCTTTTTTCAAAAGGTAAGGGGTGTATTCAACACTATGGTGGTCTTTTGGGGCGGTTTGGGGGTTGATTGGCCCTTATGTGTAGTGCATTGGTAATGTTGGCTTGGTTAGTGTATTTTTTTGGTAGAATATGATAGTGATATCTATGTAAGGTATTACTATTTAAATCAATGATTTTAAAGAGGTCCCGGGAAATGTTCATGGTCAGGGGGGGTGGGGAGGCGGCGGGGAACTCCGAAAGTTTTCTTGGGGCCCAGGTTTTTTAGTTTCACCCTGGATTTGCAGCAAGATCCTTTGGGGGAAAATATCCCCAAAATGAAGACTCGTAAAAAAAAAGGCAAACACTATAGGTTTTTCCTTGAGGCCCCAAAAACTTCAGAGGTTATACTAATTTTACTACCTGTATTGGGAGGGGGCAGTGATTACATTTTTTTTTTACCAAACATGGTTAATTCTGTTTCCGATTTAAGGGCTCCATTCCTTTAGGTTTTCCTACTTTACTTAGGATGACAAAAAAGTAAGTAGTCTAATGAGTGACTACCCTAAAGTATTGGAGCAGAAATGAATTGGAGCAGAAGTTTGTTGTAGTGACACCTGCTAGCCCGGGAAGGGGATCAAGATATACAGTACTTTGTGCTCAAAAGTTTAATACCCCGGCAAAATTTGTTTTTCTTGGCCTTTTTCGGGAAAAATATGAAGATAACCAAAAATTTTTTTCCCATATGGTTAGTGGGGGGGTTTGAAGCCATTTATTGTCAAATATGTTTTTCCTTTTTTTTTTTTTTTTTTTAAATTAATGAACAACCAAAAACATAAAAATGCCCCTGATCAAAAGTTCAATACTTCAGTTTTTTAAAGTGTTTTCCCCATCTGAATCAATGCACTTAAAGTTTTTGTGGTTTTTGTGGATGAGGTCCATATTTTTAATGGTTTAAAGTGCCATTGTTCTTTTTTAAAAAGCTCCAGTTCCTGAAAAATTCCTCGGTGTCTTAATAATTGTGCGCTTGAGACTCCCAGAGTGGCTCAATGATTTTGAGTTCAAAGAGAGATGGCCCACCCAGAACCATACTTTTTTTCGCGAGCCAATAAGGGGGCTTGGCCTTGTCTTTTGGATCGTTGATTTGGAATGTCAATACGTCCTATGCCCAGTTTCCCAACGCTGGTGCAAATTTCTCTCCAGTTTTTCTGATCCATGCGCATTCATCTTTCCTTCAATTTCAATTTTCCCTGTCCCTTTGTATCTCCACATCTCCAAAACATCAGAGACCCACCACGTGTTTACAGTAGGGGGTTCCTTTCACAATAGGCCATATTGACACCCCCCAAATCTAAAGTTTATGGTTGGGCAAAAAGTTTGATTTTGGTTCATCATCCAAATTATTTGTTCCAGAAGTTTGAGGCTTGTTTCTGTGCTGTTTTTGGGTTTGTGGGAAGATCTTTTTTGAATTTTAGAAAAACAGTAGTTTGACAATAAATGGCTTCCTTGACTACTAACCATAAGTGGGAAAAAAAATTTTTTTTGTTTATTATATTCTCTGAAAAAAGGCGAAAGAAAAAATTCTGCCGGGGTATTAAACTTTTGAGCAAACTGTAAGTCAAAAACCCTTTAAAAAGGTCTAAAAACCATAACCCTAACTCCACTTAAAGGGGTTAAATCATACAGACATTGATGGAATATGCCTCAAGTTGGTGAGCCAAAACTTTAAGGTTAGGGGTTCAGTTTTCAGTATAGATGATTTTTGGGTTTACACCATAATTTGTTTTAGGCCCAAACCCGGTCAAAGGTTAGATTCGTTTAAATTTTTTTGATCCCAAATGCTAAAACAAAATATACTAAGCCTGAATAGCATAGATACTAAGGGTAGGCGAAAACGTTTAAAAAGTGGGGAAACGTTTAGAAAAATTTAGGAAAACTTCATTTGAACAAACGAAGTTTGGGGGGGTTCGAGGGAAATAAGGTTTTTTAAAATTTATTTAAAAGCTGCGAGCACATGGCGTTACATGGGGCAAAAAAGTCTGGGAGGAGAAAGGCATAGTACATGGGGGCA
>JAODAL010049154.1:0-5000 GCA_025379985.1 Phyllomedusa bahiana
CCCCATACCCCTCCCCCAGGGGTTTTACCCCAGACATGTATATTATGGGTACTTTGGGCAGCGGCAGCTCTTCAGGTGGTCAGTATGGTGTTTTTCTTTGGTGTCCAGGGCCGGGAGCTGTTGCTTCTCTTAGTTTGGATTGTGAGAGCAGCGGGCTCATCAGACGGGATTCTGGCCCCTCCTGCGAAAAAAGCTCAGAGCTGGACCCCCACAAGCTGGACGTCCTGCTGGCCCTGGCACACAGCAATGCTGAGGGGAAGATCTGCTACCAAGACGTCCTGAATCTGGTGAGAGCCTGGAGGACGCAGCAAGTACCCAAGTGGGGCCATGTTGTGGGGCGCCTCCTAATAGGTGTCGTCCATAGTTGGGACCTGCTCCTTGTTTTGTCTCTTTCAGGTGGGCAACAAGAGGTCAAACAGCTTCCGCCGCGCTATTCTGCAGGGAAACCGCCCCCTGTGCAATAAGACCCTGCTGGAGGAGTCCAGCCTGGACCTTACACGCGCCCCCCGCATGTGCCTATAGGGCCCTTCCCCGAGAAATAGACCGCAAGTGGTTCTATGACAACTACACGGGGTGTCCCCCTCCCTGGTTCATGATCACAGTCACCATGATAGAGGTAAGTCCCGTGAGGGTCCGATGATGGCTCGTCCGGACCAAACAGAACAACATTACACAAGACTCAAGACCTAGGTTTCATCGCCTAAATATAGTTTAAAAATCAAGATGGCCGCCACAACTTAAAGGGTCTTAAAGGGATTGTCCACATGGGTTTTATGTACTATGCATAAATGGGAAATCATACAGTTCTGTTTCTTTATCACTTTTATACCAGAGCAGTTTGCTCCACTCATATTCCTGTCCATAGTAATGGCTCCCATGATCATGTGACCACAACACAGGTCATGTGACTCCTGGTTTATGGAGTGGACGTCAAAGGGGCCACCAAACAGGTCATGTGACTCCCGGTGTTGGATTTTGGGCATCTTTTGACCCCCACACAGGTAGGACTCCTGGTGATGGACTAGAAAGTCATGTGAGACCACCAGAATCACTGATCCTGGTGTTTTGGATAGACAGTCATGGACCCCCCCACAGGTCACGTGTCTCCTGGTGTATGGAGTAGACAATCATGTGACCACAAACCCAGGTCACGTGATTCCTGGTGTATGGAGTAGACAATCATGTGACCACAACACAGGTCACGTGACTCCTGGTGTATGGACTAGACAGTCATGTGCCACAACACACAGGTACGTGAATCGGTGTATGGACTAGAACTTCATGTGACCACAACACAGGTCATGTGACTCCTGGTTTATGGAGTGGACAGTCATGTGACCACCACACAGGTCATGTGACTCCTGGTGTATGGACTAGACAGTCATGTGACGACCACACAGATCACATGACTCCTGGTGTATGGACTAGACAGTCATGTGACCACCACACAGGTCACGTGACTCCTGGTGTATGGACTAGACAGTCATGTGACCACCACACAGGTCACGTGTCTCCTGGTGTATGGAGTAGACAATCATGTGACCACCACACAGGTCACGTGTCTCCTGGTGTATGGAGTAGACAATCATGTGACCACAACACAGTGCCTGGCACTACTGCTCCCTGGAGACCGGTGACTGCTCGCTCCGTACACTACTGCTCCCTGGAGACCGGTGACTGCTCGCTCCGTACACTACTGCTCCCTGGAGACCGGTGACTGCTCGCTCCGTACACTACTGTGACCTGGAGACCGGTGACTGCTCGCTCCGTACACTACTGTGACCTGGAGACCGGTGACTGCTCGCTCCGTACACTACTGTGACCTGGAGACCGGTGACTGCTCGCTCCGTACACTACTGTGACCTGGAGACCGGTGACTGCTCGCTCCGTACACTACTGTGACCCGGAGACCGGTGACTGCTCGCTCCATAATACTTGACCGGAGAGGACCGGTGACTGCTCGCTCCGGACACTACTGTGACCCCGGGTACCGGGGTTTTCTCCTCCACACTACGTGACCGGGAACGGTGCGCTCCCCCCGTAACTACTGGCCGGAACCCTGACTGCTTCTCCTACACTCTTCCTGGAGACCGGGGACTGCCGCTCCTCATACGACCTGGAGACCGGTGACTGCCGCTCCGAACTATGGGCCCCCGGAGCCGTGACTGCCGCTCCCTCATCTGCCCCGGATACCGGTGACGCTCGCTCCGTACACACTTGACCCCGGGGGCTGTCGCTCCGACCTTTCTGTGACCTGGAAACCGGTGACAGCTCGCTCCGTACACTACTGTGACCTGGAGACCGGGGACGCCGCTCCACACACTCCCCTTTGGAGAGGGGGGACGCACCTCCGTACACACGGGACCCGGAGACCGGGGCTGCTCGCCCCCGTACACACTGTGAATTACCGGGGACTGCTCGCTCCGTACCTAGGACCCGGGGACCGGGGCTGCTCGCTCGAAAAAACTGACCTGGAACCGTGATGCTCGCTCCGTACATACGTGACCGGACCGTTGACTGCTCCGTCCACACTACTGTGACCGAACCGGGGGACGCTCCTCCGTACACTACTGAAACCTGGGGAACCGGGCTCTGTCCGTACACTACTGTGACTGGAACCGGGCCGCTCGCTCCGACCCCCGGATTTGGGGCCGGGGCTGCCGCTCCGAACAACTGTCGGAGACCGGTGACTGCTCGCTCCGTACACTACTGTGACCCGGTGACTGCTCGCTCCGTACACTACTGTGACCCGGTGACTGCTCGCTCCGTACACAACTGTTACCGGGTGACTGCTTTTGCTCCTACACACTGTGACCGGAACCCGGGGACGCTCGATACCCCACACACTGTACCTGGAGACGGGGGCTGCTCGCTCCGACATCTGTGACCTGGAGACTGGCCCTCGCTCCGACATACGGACCGGAGACCGTGACGCTCCCCGTACACACGTGACCCCGGGGCCGTGACTCTCGCTCCGTACATACTGTCCTGAGACCGGTGACTCTCGCCCACACTACTGTGACTGAGACCGTGAATGCTTGCTCCGTCCTACGTGCCTGGAACCGGGGATGCCCCCGTACACTACGGGGACCCGGAGACCCGGGGATGCTCTTTTCCCTACATACTTGACCCGGGGACCGGTCCCGCCCTCCGTACACTATGGCCTGGAGACCGGTGAGCCGCTCCCTACACCGTACCTGGAAACCCTTTTACGCCGCTCCTACATACTGTGACCGGGGGCCGGTGACTGCTCGCTCCGTACACTACTGTGACCTGGAGACCGGTGACCTCTATGTACGCTGCAGTGATCTGGATGAGCCTGAGCCATACATTTTTGGTAGATAGGGGTCTCCTCCCCTCCGCATAGTGGAGACCCCCTGTGAATCTCAGTGCCGCCGCCCTGCTGGAGGGATGACGGGGTGAGGACGGAGGTCCCTGTGTCAGCCCAGTGTTTGTGTTGCAGGTCGCCATCTTTGTGTACTACGGTCTCCTGTTGGATCGCTTCGTCCTGCAGGTGATGCACTCGCAGTACCTGCAGCAGAACCCTCTGTTGTATCACCCGCAGCTGCGGGCACAGGCGTGGCGCTACCTCAGCTACATGTTCATGCACGCCGGGTGAGTCCATATACGTGGCCCCTCGTGAGTGTGTACCCTGCCGAGGGTGGGGCTCCTGTAACGGGGTCTTCTCTTGCAGTATAGAGCACCTGGGGGTGAACGTGGCGCTGCAGCTGCTGGTGGGCGTCCCCCTGGAGATGGTGCACGGGACGCTGCGGGTGGGATTCGTGTACGTCGCCGGTGTCCTGGCAGGTGAGGGGTGACGGCGGCCACACTGCTGCTCTTAGGGTGTTTGGCGGCGTCTTATCAGTGTCCTCTTCTCTGCAGGGTCCCTGGCGGTGTCGGTGGCAGATATGACGGCTCCGGTGGTCGGGTCATCAGGCGGCGTCTACGCCATTGTGTCCGCCCACCTCGCCACTATTGTCATGGTGAGTGACCCCTCACCATTGTCCCAAAGTCCTGGACACCCCAACACTCAAGAGTCTCAGGGGCTGGGGATCCCATGTGCAGGTTCTCAGGTTTCGGGGGCTGAGGATCCCATGTGCAGGTTCTCAGGTTTCGGGGGCTGAGGATCCCATGTGCAGGTTCTCAGGTTTCGGGGGCTGAGGATCCCATGTGCAGGTTCTCAGGTTTCGGGGGTCGGGGATCCCATGTGCAGGTTCTCAGGTTTCGGGGGCTGGGGATCCCATGTGCAGGTTCTCAGGTTTCGGGGGCTGGGGATCCCATGTGCAGGTTTCGGGGGTTGGGGATCCCATGTGCAGGTTCTCAGGTTTCGGGGGTTGAGGATCCCATGTGCAGGTTCTCAGGTTTCGGGGGTCGGGGATCCCATGTGCAGGTTCTCAGGTTTCGGGGGCTGAGGATCCCATGTGCAGGTTCTCAGGTTTCGGGGGTTGAGGATCCCATGTGCAGGTTCTCAGGTTTCAGGGGTCGGGGATCCCATGTGCAGGTTCTCAGGTTTCGGGGGCTGGGGATCCCATGTGCAGGTTCTCAGGTTTCGGGGGCTGGGATCCCCATTGATGAAGGTATCACGGTTTCGGGGGGCTGAGGATCCCATGTGCAGGTTCTCAGGTTTCGGGGGCTGAGGATCCCATGTGCAGGTTCTCAGGTTTCAGGGGCTGGGGATCCCATGTGCAGGTTCTCAGGTTTCGGGGGCTGGGGATCCCATGTGCAGGTTCTCAGGTTTCGGGGGCTGAGGATCCCATGTGCAGGTTCTCAGGTTTCGGGGGTCGGGGATCCCATGTGCAGGTTCTCAGGTTTCGGGGGTGGGTCCAGTGAGGTTCTCAAAGGTTTCGGGGGGGGGGGCTCCCATGTGCATTCCAGGTTTTGGGGCGAGGTTCCCCCCTGTGAGGTTCTAGGGTTTTTGGGGGGGGACCCATGTGCGGTTCTAGGGTTTCGGGGGCTGGGGTCCCATGGCAGGTTCCAGGTTTCGGGGTGGGGACCCCTGT
>JAODAL010049154.1:10000-28398 GCA_025379985.1 Phyllomedusa bahiana
TCGGGGATCCCATGTGCAGGTTCTCAGGTTTCGGGGGCTGGGGATCCCATGTGCAGGTTCTCAGGTTTCGGGGGTCGGGGATCCCATGTGCAGGTTCTCAGGTTTCGGGGGTCGGGGATCCTGCAGATTCTTGTGTCTTCACTGATTCCTCTTGTATTTTCTTCCCCAGAACTGGTCCGGGATGCGCTGTCAGTTCAAGCTCCTGCGTTTGTCCTTCGCCTTAATATGTAGTGAGTATGGGCCCCGTGAGGCTGGAGTTCAGGGGCCACATCCTGGTATCCTGCAGAGTTTTCATCTATTCTCATCAGCAGGAGCGAGCGCGGGGGGAGGAGGGATGCACTGGATTAACCAGTCACAGCTGCCCCCTGCAGCCGGACACTGCGGGTCAGGGTGAAATAGTCGCTGAGGAGGTAGACGACAGAGCAATGGTCTGCAGTTTTTCCGATGGGTGCGATGCTCTGCAGTTTTCCCTCTCCAGTCTTCCTTCTGCAGTGCTCTTTCCCCTGCGATACTCTGTATTTTTCCCCCTGCGGTGCGATGCTCTGCAGGCTTCCCTCTGCGGTGTGGTTTCCCCCCTGTGGTGCGATGCTCTGCAGTTTTCTGCTTGTGATGCTCTGTGGTTTCCCCCCTGTGGTGCGATGCTCTGCAGTTTTCTCCTTGTTATCCTCTGTATTTTCCCCTTATGGTGTGATGCTCTGCAGTTTGCCCCCTGTGATCCTCTGTATTTTTCCCCCTGTGATGCTCTGTGGTTTCCCCCCTGTGGTGCGATGCTCTGCAGTTTTCTCCTTGTGATCCTCTGTATTTTTCCCCCTGTGGTGCGATGCTCTGCAGTTTTCTCCTTGTTATCCTCTGTATTTTCCCCCGATGGTGCGATCATATGGAGTTTTCACATTGTGAGCCGCTGTAATTTCCCCCCTGTGGTGCGATGCTCTGCAGTTTCTGCTTGTGATGCTCTGTGGTTTCCCCCTTGTGGTGCGATGCTCTGCAGTTTTCTCCTTGTGATCCTCTGTATTTTCCCCTTATGGTGCGATGCTCTGCAGTTTTCTCCTTGTGATCCTCTGTATTTTTCACGCTGTGGTGCGATGATCTGTGGTTTCACCACTGTGATCCTCTGTATTTTCCCCCCTGTGGTGCGATGCTCTGCAGTTTTCTGCTTGTGATGCTCTGTGGTTCCCCCTGTGGTGCGATACTCTGCAGTTTTCTCCTTGTGATGCTCTGTATTTTCCCCGTATGGTGCGATGCTCAGCAGTTTCCCCCCTGTGATCCTCTGTATTTTTCCACCTGTGATGCTCTGTGGTTTCCCCCCTGTGGTGCGATGCTCTGCAGTTTTCTCCTTGTGATCCTCTGTATTTTTCCCCCTGTGGTGCGATACTCTGCAGACCTGACCCCTCTCTTCTTCTCTCGTTGCAGTGAGCCTGGAGTTCGGCAGAGCGGTGTGGCTGCGGTTTTACCCGTCCTCCTATGCCCCGTGCCCTCACCCCAGCTTTGTGGCGCACCTGGGTGGGGTAGTGGTGGGGATCACGCTGGGGGTTGTAGTCCTCAGGAACTTCGAGCAGCGGCTGCAGGACCAGTGGCTCTGGTGGACCTTCCTCAGCAGCTTCGTCCTCTTCGCCATCTTCGCCGTCTTCTGGAATGTGTTTGCGTTCAGCATGGCCGGACTCCGCCTACCGCCGCCGCCATAGTGGGAGGAGCGATGGGAGTGATGGTCTGCTGCCCGCCTCATGGGTGCCCGCCTCATGGGTGCCCGCCTCATGGGTGACCGCCTCTTGGGTGACCGCCTCATGGGTGCCCGCACCGGGTGACCGCCTCATGAGTGACCGCCTCATGGGTGAACGCCTCATGGGTGCCCACCTCATGGGTGACCGCCTCATGGGTGCCAGCCACAGGGGTGCCCCCCACATGGGTGACCGCCTCATGGGTGCCCGCACCGGGTGCCCGCCTCATGGGTGACCGCCTCATGGGTGACCGCCTCATGGGTGACCGCCTCATGGGTGCCCGCACCGGGTGCCCGCCTCATGGGTGACCGCCTCATGGGTGACCGCCTCATGGGTGACCGCCTCATGGGTGCCCGCACCGGGTGACCGCCTCATGAGTGACCGCCTCATGGGTGAACGCCTCATGGGTGCCCGCCTCATGGGTGAACGCCTCATGGGTGCCCACCTCATGGGTGACCGCCTCGGGTGACCGCCTCATGGGTGACCGCCTCATGGGTGCCCGCCCCGGGTGACCGCCTCATGGGTGACCGCCTCATGGGTGCCCGCCTCGGGTGACCGCCTCATGGGTGACCGCCTCATGGGTGACAATGCTACGTGTCCGTCCCATGTGATTCTGAATTAAAGTTTTCATCTCTTCAGTATTTTCTATAGCTCTGCTTCATGTCAGTGAAAAAACCTGCCTGACCCGCTGTGTTTAATGTCACCCGGCGCTGTAGGGCTCTCAGTGGCTCCCCCTGCGGGCCGCCATCTTGTAACAGTGGATGTGGGGCTGGGACGTGTTCACTTTATCACATAAGCTCAGCTGGACGGTGCCGCCGCGACACTGACCGGACCATGGACGGTGCCGCCGCGACACTGACCGGACCATGGACGGTGCCGCCGCGACACTGACCGGACCATGGACGGTGCCGCCGCGACACTGACCGGACCATGGACGGTGCCGCCGCGACACTGACCGGACCATGGACGGTGCCGCCGCGACACTGACCGACCATGGACGCTGCCGGCCGCGACACTGACCGGACCATGGACGGTGCCAGCCGCGACACGGGACGGACCATGGAAGGTGCCGCCGCGACACTGACCGGACCATGGACGCTGCCGCCGCGACACTGGCCGGACCATGGACGGTGCCCGCCTGCGGACCAGATGTGCGCGACCATGGAAGTTGACCGCCGCGACACTGACCGGACCATGGACGGTGCCGCCGCGACACACTGACCGGACCATGGACGCTGCCCGACGCGACACTGCCGGACCATGGAAGGTACCGCCGCGACACTGACCGGACCATGGACGGTGCCGCCGCGACACTGACCGGACCATGGACGATGCCGCAGCGACACTGACAGGACCATGCACGCATCCGCCTCGACACTGACCGGACCATGGACGGTGCCGCCGCGACACTGACCGGACCATGGACGCTGCCGCCGCGACACTGACCGGACCATGGACGCTCATGCCGGGCCCCGCCGCCGGACACTGGCCGGACCATGGAAGGTACCGCCGCGACACTGACCGGACCATGGACGCTGCCGCCGCGACACTGACCGGACCATGGACGCTGCCGCCGCGACACTGACCGGACACTGTACGCTGCCGACGCGACACGTACCGGACACTGGACGCTGCCGCGGCGACACTGACCGGACCATGGACGTTGCCGCCGCGACACTGACCGGACCATGGACGCTGCCGCCGCGACACTGGCCGGACCATGGACGCTGCCGCCGCACACTGACCGGACCATGGACGCTGCCGCCGCGACACTGCGACCATGGACGCTGCCGCCGCGCCCACTGACCGGACCATGGACGGTACCGACGCGACACTGACCGGCCCAAATGGACGCTGGCCGACCTGCCGGACCATAGAGCGCCGACACTGCCCGGGACCATGGACGGTGCCGCCGCGACACTGACCGGACCATGGACGTGCCGACGCGACACTGACCGGACCATGGACGGTGCCGCCCGCGACACTGGCCGGACCATGGACGGTGCCGCCCGCGACACTGACCGGACCATGGACGGTGCCGACCGTGACACTGACCCGGACCATGACGGTGCCGACGCGACACTGACCGGACCATGGACGGTGCCGACGCGACACTGACCGGACCATGGACGATGCCGACGCGACACTGACCGGACCATGGACGCTGCCGCCGCGACACTGACCGGACCATGGACGCTCCGCCGCGACACTGACCGGACCATGGACGCTGCCGCGCGGACACTGACCGGAACCATGGACCGCTGCCGCCGCGACACTGACCGGACCATGGACGGTGCCCGCCGGGACACTGACCGGACAATGGAAGGTTCCGCCGCGACACTGACCGGACCAGGGACGCTGCCGCCGCGACACTGACCGGACCATGGACGCTCAGCCGCGACACTGACCGGACCATGGACGCTGCCGCCGCGACACTGACCGGACCATGGACGGTACAGCCGCGACACTGACCGGACGCCGCGGTGCAGACACTTCATGGACACACGTCACACACTGGGTTCACATATTTCTATTACTGACACTGGGCGGTCTCTCTATGGAGGCTCCACCCACATCCGGGTTTGGGGTCCCACAATTTGCTCGTATCTAGCTACAACTAATAAATTCTGCAAAAAAAATTTAAAAACCCAAGAAAATGGTGAAAAATGTACAAGAATAAAATAACTCGTAGAAGATTTCACCGCCATTAGTTCCGCTGCATCGGGGATTGAACCTGCGACGTCTCAGCCACGTGCAGGAGTCGGACCACTGGACCAGACCCTCTGCTGTGCAGGAACTGACTCTCTCCATAAGTTTCTGCTTCCCTCAGCCATGTATAATAACCCAGTGCAGGAGTCTCGCCTCTGGACCAGACCCTCTGCTGTGCAGGAAGCTGACCTCTCTCCTATATAGTGTTCTGCTTCCCTCAGCCCATGTTATACTGAGCAGTGCAGGAGTCTCACCTCTGGACCAGACCCTCTGCTGTGCAGGAAGCTGACCTCTCTCCTATATAGTGTTCTGCTTCCCTCAGCCCACGTTATACTGAGAGCAGTGCAGGAGTCTCACCTCGGGACCAGACCCTCTGCTGGAGGAAGCTGACCTCTCTCCTATATAGTGTTCTGCTTCCCCTCAGCTCCTTTATACTGAGCAGTGCAGGAGTCTCACCACTGGACCAGCCCCTCTGCTGTGCAGGAAGCTGCCCTCTCTCCTATATAGTGTTTCTGCTTCCCACAGCCCGTGTTATACTGAGCAGTGCAGGAGTCTCACCACTGGACCAGACCCTCTGCTGTGCAGGAAGCTGACCTCTCTCCTATATAGTGTTCTGCTTCCCTCAGCCCATGTTATACTGAGCAGTGCAGGAGTCTCACCATTGGACCAGACCCTCTGCTGTGCAGGAAGCTGACCTCTCTCCTATATAGTGTTCTGCTTCCCTCAGCCCATGTTATACTGAGCAGTGCAGGAGTCTCACCTCTGGACCAGACCCTCTGCTGTGCAGGAAGCTGACCTCTCTCCTATATAGTGTTCTGCTTCCCTCAGCCCATGTTATACTGAGCAGTGCAGGAGTCTCACCACTGGACCAGACCCTCTGCTGTGCAGGAAGCTGACCTCTCTCCTATATAGTGTTCTGCTTCCCTCAGCCCATGTTATACTGAGCAGTGCAGGAGTCTCACCACTGGACCAGACCCTCTGCTGTGCAGGAAGCTGACCTCTCTCCTATATAGTGTTCTGCTTCCCTCAGCCCATGTTATACTGAGCAGTGCAGGAGTCTCACCAATGGACCAGACCCTCTGCTGTGCAGGAAGCTGACCTCTCTCCTATATAGTGTTCTGCTTCCCTCAGCTCCTGTTATACTGAGCAGTGCAGGAGTCTCACCACTGGACCAGACCCTCTGCTGTGCAGGAAGCTGATCTCTCTCCTATATAGTGTTCTGCTTCCCTCAGCCCATGTTATACTAAGCAGTTAAGGATTCTCACAACTGGATCAGACCCTCTGCTGTGCAGGAAGCTGACCTCTCTGCTATATAGTGTTCTGCTTCCCTCAGCCCATGTTATACTGAGCAGTGCAGGAGGTCTCACACTGGACCAGATCCTGTGCTGCGCAGGAAGCTGACCTCTCTCCTATATAGTGTTCTGCTTCCCTCAGCCCATGTTATACTGAGCAGTGCAGGAGTCTCACCTCTGGTCCAGACCCTCTGCTGTGCAGGAAACTGACCTCTCTCCTATATAGTGTTCTGCTTCCCTCAGCCCATATTATACTGAGCAGTGCAGGAGTCTCACCCTGGACCAGACCCTCTGCTGTGCAGGATGTGACCTCTCTCCTATATAGTGTTCTGCTTCCCTCAGCCCATGTTATACTGAGCAGTGCAGGAGTCTCACCTCTGGACCAGACCCTCTGCTGTGCAGGAAGCTGATCTCTCTCCTATATAGTGTTCTGCTTCCCTCACCCCCTGTTATACTAAGCAGTGCAGGAGTCTCACCACTGACCAGACCCTCTGCTGTGCAGGAAGCTGACCTCTCTCCTATATAGTGTTCTGCTTCCCTCAGCCATGTTATACTAAGCAGTGCAGGAGTCTCACCACTGGACCAGACCCTCTGCTGTGCAGGAAGCTGACCTCTCTCCTATATAGTGTTCTGCTTCCCTCAGCCCATGTTATACTGAGCAGTGCAGGAGTCTCACCTCTGGACCAATCCTTCTGCTGTGCAGGAAGCTGACCTCTCTCCTATATAGTGTTCTGCTTCCCTCAGCCCTGTTATACTGAGCAATGCAGGAGTCTCACCTCTGGATCAGACCCTCTGCTGTTGCAGGAAGCTGACCTCTCTCCTATATAGTGTTCTGCTTCCCCAGCCCATGTTATACTGAGCAGTGCAGGAGTCTCACCTCTGGACCAATCCTTCTGCTGTGCAGGAAGCTGACCTCTCTCCTATATAGTGTTCTGCTTCCTCAGCCATGTTATACTGAGCAGTGCAGGAGTCTCCCCTGGACCAGACCCTCTGCTGTGCAGGAAGCTGACCTCTCTCCATATAGTGTTCTGCTTCCCTCAGCCCATGTTATACTGAGCAGTGCAGGAGTCTCACCACTGGACCAGACCCTCTGCTGTGCAGGAAGCTGACCTCTCTCCTATATAGTGTTCTGCTTCCCTCAGCCCATGTTATACTGAGCAGTGCAGGAGTCTCACCTCTGGACCAGACCCTCTGCTGTGCAGGAAGCTGACCTCTCTCCTATATAGTGTTCTGCTTCCCTCAGCCCATGTTATACTGAGCAGTGCAGGAGTCTCACCTCTGGACCAGACCCTCTGCTGTGCAGGAAGCTGACCTCTCTCCTATATAGTGTTCTGCTTCCCTCAGCCCATGTTATACTGAGCAGTGCAGGAGTCTCACCTCTGGACCAGACCCTCTGCTGTGCAGGAAGCTGACCTCTCTCCTATATAGTGTTCTGCTTCCCTCAGCCCATGTTATACTGAGCAGTGCAGGAGTCTCACCTCTGGACCAGACCCTCTGCTGTGCAGGAAGCTGACCTCTCTCCTATATAGTGTTCTGCTTCCCTCAGCCCATATTATACTGAGCAGGGCAGGAGCAGGAGCTGTATAGTGCGGGTACAGTGCAGCCGCGTCGGAGCCGCCCGGACGCACAATCATAGTGAATCTCCTATTTGTCATTAGACGACGTCTCTGACTTTCTAAAACTAAACTTAAAAACAGGACGGATCAGGAATCGCACAAATGTATTACCCTGCGCTGTTTTTTTTGTAAACTAGAAGCTAATACTTTGTGCGATCCTCACCCGTCCTGTTCTTAAGCTTGGTTTTATTTTGTTAAAAAAATTTGTGAAATAATCGTTAAAATTAGTGAAAAACCAGGACTGGTCGGTAATAAACCCGTCCTGTTTTTTTTTGCGATTTTCCAGAAATTGGTGAAAATCGATCACGACGATCTGAAATCAGGTTGGTTTAGACACGAGGAATCGATGAATTGAGTTCAGTGACAAATCCGTGAAAATCATCCTCGCACGCGCAATCACCAGCAATCATGTTTTTTTTTCTTTTTCAATAGACTTTATTGAAAAACTGCATATAACACAAAACAAGAGCAATCACGATTTTAATAGTATTTTTTCGAATCGCCCGAATTCGCACAAACGTTATAATTGATTTAACCATTTCAGAAACGAGGCCTCAAAAAAACAGATTTAAAAGCAGAATATTTTTCGCGCGGCCGGATTCACTTTTTTACGCTCCGGTTGTGGAATCTGAAGTTGCGCTTCTTTGGCGCAATTTCCGAATATCGTAACCTGGGAATCCGGACAGTTTATTCTGAGGAATTCTGGCTTCTATTAAAACTGAACCTCTGTGGGGATTTGAACCCAGGTCTCCAGAGATCCCAGAAGGTGAGAGCTTGGTCTTGACCACAGAACCAAACCTCCAGCTGAGATCAGAGGGGACTTTCCTCAATATTGTAGGAAGGAGGAATAAGGAGAAGAAAATCCAAGAAACATCCCCCAGCCTTAAAGTGGGACCAAGGACTCGAGCCCAGGTCTCCAGCGGGACAGGCGAGCTCCCTGCTGATCAGACCACAGCTTCACCTAGTGCCCAGACCGCAAATCTTCACTGATATCAGTCCAGACATAAACCAGGAGGGGTCGGGGGCCGCACTCGGCGTCTTCTTATCCTGCGCTGTTGTTTCCTGTAAACCAGACGCTTATTCTGCGACCCCCGACCCCTCCTGTTTATATGTCTGGGCTGATATCAGTGAAGATTTGAGGTCTGGGCACCAGGTGATGCTGTGGTCTGATGAGCAGGGAGCCCGTCTGTCCCACCGGAGACCTGGGTTCAAATCTGCACAGAGGTTTGGTTTTAATAGAAGCCAGAATTCCTCAGAATTATAAATATCGGATTCACAGGTTACGATATTCAGAAATTGCGCCAAAAAAGCGCAACTTCAGATTCCACAATTGGAGCGCAAAAAGTGACTCCAGTTGTGCGAAAAAATTCTGCTTTTAAATCTGGTTTTGGGGCCTCGGTTCTGAAATGGTTAATTCTTCATCTAATTCATCAATTATGACGTTTCGAAAAAATACCATTAAAATTGTGATTGCTCTTGTTTTGTGTTATATGCATACTGTCAATAAAGTCTATTGAAAAAGAAAAAAAAACTTGTTTTGTGTTATTTACAGACTTTCAATAAACTTTATTAAAAGAGAAAAAAACATGATTGCTGGTGATTGCGCGTGCGAGGAATGAATTTCACGATTTACTCTGAACTCAATTCACAAATCTCGAGTCTAAACCGACCTTATTTCAGAACGTCTGATCATTTTCACCAATTTCTGGAAAATAAGAAAAAAAAAAACAGGACTGGGTTTATTCACCGACCAGTCCTGTTTTTTCACTAATTTTCACCAATTTTCACGATTATTTCACTATTGTTTCCTAACATAAAAAAAAAACCGTACAAACAGGACGGGTCGGGATCGCACAAAGTATTAGCTTGTAATTTACCAAAAAACAGCGTCTTATTATTCTGTGACGTTTCCTTGGTGAAATAGAAGCTAATACTGTGTGTGATCCTGACCCACCTTTTGTACGTGTTTGTATGTTTTTTTTTATGTTAGGAAAACAATAGTGATATAATCTTGAAAATTGGTGAAATAGGTAACAAAACAGGACTGGTCGGTGATAAACCCGTCCCCTGTTTTTTTTTTTTTCTATTTCCTGAAATTGGTGAAAATATCCACGCGATCTTAAATCAGTCGATTTAGACACGAGATTTGTTGAATTGAGTTTCAGTGATAAATCCGTGAAAAATCATCCCGACACTGCAGCAATCACCAGCTAATCATGTTTTTTTTCTTTTCCAATAAACTTATGAAAGTCTGCAAATAACACAAAACAAGTTTTTTTTTTCTATTTCAATAGACTTTATTGAAAGTCTGCAAATAACACAAAACAACTTTTTTCTTTTTCAATAGACTTTATTGACAATCTGCAAATAACACAAAACGAGCAATCGCGATTATAATGGTATTTTTTCGAAACGCTCGAATTCGCACAAACGTTATAATTGATGAATTAGATGAAGAATTCACCATTTCAGAAACGAGGCCTCAAAACCAGATTTAAAAGCAGAATTTTTTTTGCACGGCCGGAGTCACTTCTTGCACTCCAGTTGCGATTTCGAATTGGTGCGTTGTGGCGCAAATATCCCGAATATCGTAACCTTGAATCTGAAATTTATAATTCTGATGAATTCTGGCTTCAATTAAAATCAAACCTCTGTGTGTATTTGAACCCAGGGTCTCCAGAGATGCAGGAGGTTAGAGCTTGGTCTTGACCACAGAAACAACACCACCACTGAAGTCAGGGGAAATTCCTCAAATATTGTTGTAGTACGGGGTAAGAAGGAGAAAAAAATCCAAGAAACATCCCCAGACTAAAGTGGGACCAAGGACATCGAGCCCGCCCCAGGTCTCCAGCAGTACAGGCGAGCTCCCCTGCTGTTCAGACCACAGCTGCACCTGTCCCAGACCTCAAATCTTCAGTGATATCAGCCCAGACATAAAACCTGGAGGGTCAGGGGGGCCGCACTCGGCGTCTTCTATCCTGCGCTGTTGTTTGCCTGTAAAACGAACAGCACGCATATTCTGCGACCCCCGACCCCTCCTGTTTCTATGTCTGGGCTGATATCAGTGAAGATTTGATGACTGGGCCCCAGGTGAGGCGTTGTCCTGATGAGCAGGGAGTCTCGCCGTCCCCCACCCGGAGACCTGGGGTTCAATCCCACAGAGAGGATTTGGTTTTAATAGAAGCCAGAATTCTTCAGAATTATAAATATCGGATTCACAGGTTACGATGTTCGGAAATTGCGCCACAAACGCACAAATCGCAACAAGACACAAAAAGTGACTCCGGTTGTGCGAAAAAAATCTGCTTTCAAATCTGGTTTTGGGGCCTCGGTTCTGAAATGGTTAATTCTTCATCTAATTCATCAATTATACGTTTTGTGCTAATATCGGACCGTTTCGAAAAAATACCATTTAAATCGTATTGCTCGTGTGTTTTGTTATATGCTTACTGTCAATAAAGTCTATTGAAAATGAAAAAAAAACTTGTTTTGTGTTATTTGCAGACTTTCAATAAAGTCTATTGAAAAAGAAATAAAAAAAACCAATGATTGCTGTTGATTGCGCGTGCAGGAATGATTTCATTCAAACGGATTTAACACTGAACTCAATTCATCAAATCCCTCGTGTCAAAATCGACCTGATTTCAGATCGTCGTGATCGATTTTCACCATTTTCTGGCAAATAGAAAAAAAAAAACAGGACTGGTTTATCACCGACCACTCCTGTTTTTTCACTAATTTTCACCAATTTTCACGATTATTTCACTATTGTTTCCTAAAATTAAAAAAAAACTACAACCGGGACGGGTCGGGATCGCACAAAGTATTAGCTTCTAATTTACCAAGAAAACGTCACAGAATAATAAGACGCTGTTTTTTTTGGTAAATTAGAAGCTAATAATGTGTGTGTTCCCGACCCGTCCTGTTTGTGCGTTTTTTTTTTTTTAATTTTAGGAAACAATATGTACAAAAATCTGAAAACTTAGTGAAAATTAGTGAAAAAACAGAGTGGTCGGGTGATAAACCCGTTCCCTGTTTTTTTTTTCTATATGCCCAGACAATGGTGAAAATCGATCACGTCGATCTGAATCAGCGATTTAGACACGAGGATTTGATAATTGAGTTCAGTGATAAATCGTGAAAACATCTTCGCACGCGAAATAACCAGCAATCATGTTTTTTTTTTCTTTTTCAATAGACTTTTATTGACATCCCTGCATATAACACAACACATGATGCAACTCACGAATTATAATGTTAATGTTTCGCCCAACGTTATAATTGAAGAATTAGCTGAAGAATTAACTATTTCAACCGAGCCCCAAAACGAGATTATAAAAGCGAAAATTTTTTCCCACACCGGGAGTCGACTTTTTGCTTCTGTTGCAATTTCCGAATATCGTAACCTGTGAATCTGATATTTATAATTCTGAGGAATTCTGGCTTCTATTAAAACCAAACCTCTGTGCGGATTTGAACCCAGGTCTCCAGAGATCCCAGGAGGTGAGAGCTTGGTCTTGACCACAGGACCAAACCTCCAGCTGAGATCAGGGGGGACGTTTCTCAATGTTGTTGTAGTAAGGGGGAATAAGGAGAAGAAAATCCAAGCAAACAACCCCAGGATGTATAACATTATGGAGGGACCAGAACCCAGGTCTCCGGTGGGACAGACAGGCGAGCTCCCTGCTGATCAGACCACAGCACCACCTGGTGCCCAGACCTCAAATCTTCACTGATATGATGCCCGACATGAACCAGGAGGGGTCGGGGGCCGCACTCGGTGTCTTCTTATCCTGCGCTGTTGTCTCCTGTAAACCAGACGCTTATTCTGCGACCCCCGACCCCTCCTGTTTCTATGTCTGGGCTGATATCAGTGAAGATTTGAGGTCTGGGCACCAGGTGAAGCTGTGGTCTGATGAGCAGGGAGCCCGCCTGACTCACCGGAGACCTGGGTTCTGGTCCATCCATAATGTTATACATCCTGGGGTTGTTTGCTTGGATTTTCTTCTCCTTCTTCCCTTTAATACAACAACATTGAGAAACGTCCCCCTGACCTCCAGCTGGAGTTTTGGTCCCTGTGTTCAAGACCAAGCTCCTCACCTCCTGGGTCTCTGGAGACCTGGTTCTAATGCCGCACAGGAGGTTTTGTTTTTAATAGAAGCCAGAATTCATCAGAATTATAAATATCGGGTTCACAGGTTACGATGATCGGAAATTGCGCCACAAACGCACAATTCGGAAATCGCAACAGAAGCAAAAAGTGACTCCGGTCGTGCGTAAAAAATTCTGCTTTTAAATCTGGTTTTGGGGCCTCGGTTCTGAAATGGTTAATTCTTCATCTAATTCATCAATTATAATGTTTGTGCGAAAAAATACCATTATAATCGTGGATTGCTCATGGTTTGGTGTAAATGCAGACTGTCAAAAAAGTCTATTGAAGAAGAAAAAATCTTTTTGTGTTTTTGCAGGACTTCATAAAGTCTATTGAAAAAGAAAAAAAAACCATGATTGCTGTGATTGCGCGTGCGAGGATGATTTTCACGGATTTATCACTGAACTCAATTCATCAAATCCTCGTGTCTAAATCGACCTGATTTCAGATCGTCGTGATCGATTTTCACCATTTTCTGGCAAATAGAAAAAAACAAAACAGGACGGGTTTATCACCGACCAGTCCTGTTGTTTCACTAATTTTCACCATTTTCTGATTATTTCACTATTGTTTCCTAACATAAATAAAAAAAACCGTACAAACAGGTACGTTTCGGGTGATCGCCAAAAGATTAGCTTGTAATTTACCAAAAAACAGCGTCTATTATTCGTGACGTTGCTTGGTGAAAATAGAAGCCTAAACTGTGTGTGATCCTGACCCGACCTGTTTGTACGTTTTTTATGTTTTTTTTAATGTTAGGAAACAATAGTGAAATAATCGTGAAAATTGGTGAAAATTAGTGAAAAAACAGGACTGGTCGATGAGTGGGAAACGCCGTCCTGTTTTTTTTTTTTTCTATTTTTCCCTGAAATTGGTGAAAATTCGATCACGACGATCTGAAATCAGGTCAGGTTAGACCAACGAGTATTTGATGAATTGAGATTTTCAGAGATAAATCCGTGAAAATCAACCTCGCACGCAAGAGCATCACCAGCAATCATGTTTTTTCTTTTTCAATAAACTTTATTGGAAGTCTGCAAATAACACAAAACAAGTTTTTTTTTTCTATTTCAATAGACTTTATTGAAAGTCAGCAAATAACACAAAACAACTTTTTTCTTTTTCAATAGACTTTATTGACAATCTGCAAATAACACAAACACAAGTAGCAATCACAATTAAAATGGTAGTATTTCGAAACGCTCGAATTCGCTACAAACGTTATAATTATTAATAGGATGAAGAATAACCCATGTTCAGAATCCCGAGCCTCAAAACCAGATATAAAAGCAGAATATTTTTCGCACGGCCAGAGTCACTTCTTGCACTCCAGTTGCGATTTCCGAATTGTGCGTTTGTGGCGCAATTTCCGAATATCGTAACCTGTGAATCCGAACGGTTTATTCTGAGGAATTCTGGCTTCTATTAAAATCAAACCTCTGTGTGGATTTGAACCCAGGTCTCCAGAGATCGCAGGAGGTGAGAGCTTGGTCTTGACCACAGAACCAAAGCTCCAGCTGATATCAGTGGGAAATTTCCTCAATATTGTTGTAGTACGGGGGAAGAAGGAGAAGAAAATGCAAGAAACATCCCCCAGACTTAAAGTGGGACCAAGGACTCAAGCCCAGGTCTCCAGCGGACAGGCGGCTCCTGCTAGATCCAGTCCACTGCTTCACCTGGTGCCTAGACCTCAAATCTTCACTGATATCAGCCCAGACATAAACCAGGAGGGGTCGGGGGCCGCACTCGGTGTCTTCTTTTTTTATATAACTGTAAATTGTTATTAAAGTTTTCAATAAAATTTTCAATAACAAAAAACAATGCACAAAGCCATAAAAAGAAATTATCATAGAGATACAGTACAGTTGAATAGTTAAGACACAGTGCAGGTTTAAACAAGTGGAGCTCAATAGGTTAAGTACAGACTTAGACTGCAAGTCAATAGCGCCATCTTCTGGGGCCAGTGCGATACAGACCTGCAGATGGCTGCAGTAACAAAAAACACCTACAAGACATAAAGGCAAAATGACAACACAGGGCAAGCCAGGGGGGAGGGGTGGGAAAGACCAAGAACAAGACCTCGGCGTCTTCTTATCCTGCGCTGTTGTCTCCTGTAAACCAGACACTTATTCAAAATTCTGCGACCCCCGACCCGTCCTGTTTCTATGTCTGGGCTGATATCAGTGAAGATTTGAGGCCTTGGCACCAGGTGAAGCTGTGGTCTGAAGAGCAGGGAGCCCGTCTGTCCCCCACCGGATACCTGGTTCAAATCTGCACAGGAGTCGTTTAATAGAAGCCAGAATTCTTCAAATTATAAATATCCGCATTCACTAGTTACGATTTCGGAAATTGCGCCACAAACGCACAAATCGCAACAAGACACAAAAAGTGACTCCGGTCGTGCAAAAAAAATTCTGCTTTTATATTTGGTTTTGGGGCCTCGGTTCTGAAAAGGTTAATTCTTCATCTTATTCATCAATTATAACGTTTGTGCGAATTCGGACGTTTCGAAAAAAATACAATATAATCGTGAATGTGCTCGTCGTGTTGTGTTATATGCTTACTGTCCAATAAAGTCATTGAAAATGAAAAAAAATCATGATTGCCAGGTGATTGCGCGTGCAGGATGATTTTCACGGATTTATCACTGAACTCAATTCATCAAATCCTCGGTGTCCTAAATCGACCCTGATTTCAAGATCGTCGAGATCGATTTCACCAATTTTCAGAAAATAAGAAAAAAAAAAAAAAAACAGACGTTTATCACCGAGCCAGTCCTTTTTTTCACTAATTTTCACCAAGTTCACGATTATATTCACATTGTTCCTAAAATTAAAAAAATTACGTACAAACATTCGGGTGCTGCGGATCGCACAAAGTATTACTTTATTACCAAGAAAACGTCACAGAATAATAAGTACTCTGTTTTTTTGGTAAAATAGAAGCCAAATAATGTGTGTGATCCGACCCGTCCTGTTTGTTACGTTTTTTTGTTAATTTTTAGAATAATATGAAATAATCGTGAAAATTGGTGAAAATTAGTGAAAAAAACAGGAGTGGTCAGTGATAACCGTCCTGTTTTTTTTTTCTATTTGCCAGAAATTGGTGAAAATCGATCACGACGATATGAAATCAGGTCGATTTAGACACGAGGATTTTATGAATTGAGTTCAGTGATAAATCCGACAAAATCATCTCGCACGCCATCACCCAGCAATCATGTTTTTTTTAACTTTTTCAATAGACTTTATTGAAACTGTGCAAATAACACAAGTTTTTTTTCTTTTTCAATAGACTTTATTGAAAATCTGCAAATAACACAAAACAAGTTTTTTTCAATAGACTTTATTGAAAGTCTGCATATAACACAACACATGAGCAATCACGATTATAATGGTATTTTTTCGCACAAACGTTACAATTGATGAATTAGATGAAGAATTAACCATTTCAGAACCGAGGCCCCAAAACCAGATTTAAAAGCAGAATTTTTTTCGCACGACCGGAGTCACTTTTTGCTTCTGTTGCGATTTCCGAATTGTGCGTTTGTGGCGCAATTTCCGATCATCGTAACGAATCTGATATTTATAATTCTGAGGAATTCTGACTTCTATTAAAATCAAACCTCAGTGGGGATTTGAACCCAGGTCTCCAGAGATCCCAGGAGGTGAGAGCTTGGTCTTGACCACAGGACCAAACCTCCAGCTGAGAGATCAGGGGGGATGTTTTCCTCATATGTTGGTTGTATAAGGGGGAATAAGGGAGAAGGAAAAATCCAAGCCAAACAACCCATATGTATACATTATGAGGGACCAGAACCCAGGTCTCCAGCGGGACAGGCGGGGTCCCTGCTCATCAGACCACAGCATCACCTGGTGCCCAGACCTCAAATCTTCACTGATATCAGCCCAGACATGAACCAGGAGGGGTCGGGGGCCGCACTCGGCGTCTTCTTATCCTGCGCTGTTGTTTCCTGTAAACCAACGCCTTAGTTCGTGCCGACCATCCCGACCCTCCTGTTTATATGTCTGGGCTGATCTATCAGTGATTATGTGAGGTCTGGGCACCAGGTGATGCTGTGGTCTGAAGAGCAGGGAGCCCGTCTGTCCTACCGAAGACCTGGGTTCAAATCTGCACAGAGGTTTGGTTTTAATAGAAGCCAGAATTCCTCAGAATTATAAACATCGGATTCACAGGTTACGATAATTCGGTGTGTGGGGTTTGTGTGAAATTGCCAGCCACAAGACGCACAAATCGCAACAAGACACAAAAAAGAGCTCCGGTCGTGCAAAAAAAATTCTGCTTTTAATATTTGTTTTGGGGCCCTTCGGTTCTGAAGAATGTTAATTCTTCATCTTATTTCATCAATGATAGTCGTTTGCGCGAATTTGGCACGATTCGAAAAAATACCATTATCAAATCGTGATTGCTCGATAGTTTAGTTGTTAAAAGCAGACTGGTCAATAAAGTCTATTGAAAAAAAAACAACTTGGTTTGTGTATTTTTTTTTTTTTTTTGCATTGTTTTTCAATAAAGTCTATTGAAAAAAAAAAAACCCTCGATTCTGGTGGATTGCGCGTGCGAGATGATTTTTCACGGATTTTAACACTGAACTCAATTCATCAAATCCTCATGTCTTAAATCGACCTGATTTCAATCGTCGTGATCGATTTTCACCATTTCCTGCAAATAAAAAAAAAAAAGAACAAGACAGGGTTTTTCACCGACCAGTTCTGTTTTTTTCACTAATTTTCACGTTTTTTCAACTTTTTCCAAAAATTTAAAAAAAAAAACACAAGGGCGGGTGGGGATCGCACAAATATTAGCTTGAAATTTTACCAAGAACACTCGAAAAATAAACCCGTTTTTTGGTAAAAAAAAAATACTTTTGTGATCCCGACCGTTGTTTGTAGTTTTTTTTTTTTAAAATTTTGGAAAAAATAGTGAAATAAAAGGAAAATTGGTGAAATTTGTGAAAAAACAGGATTGGTCGGTATAAACCCTCCTTTTTTTTTTTTTCTATTTTCCAAATTGGGAAAAACGCACGACGATTAAAACAGGTCGATTTGACACGAGGATTTGATGAATTGAGTTCAGTGATAAATCCGTGAAAAATCCCCGCACCGCATACAGCAATATGGTTTTTTTTTTAAATTTTCAATAGATTTATTGAAAAGTGCAAATAAAAACAATTTTTTTTTCTTTTTCAATAGACTTTATTTAAAATCTGAAAAAACACAAAAAAGTTTTTTTTAAAAGACTTTAGAAAGTCGTATCACAAACGACAATCACGATTATAATGGTTTTTTTCGAAACGCTCGAATTCGCAAAACGTTATAATTATGAATTTAATTTAAGAATTACCAAATTTTAGAAACGAGGCCTCAAACCAATTTAAAAACAGAATTTTTTTTTTTTTATATTTAAAGAAGCTTTATTGGGAACAAACAAAACATATGTGATTAAACTTAGATTAAAAGAAAGATTGAATATAAAAAGTGCAAAAAGGAACAACGGCAGAAAAAAGTGGTAATTCACAAATGATATAAAATACCAAAAACAAAATAATTACTACTAAAACTTAATTCAAGTTAAAAAATTGCAAAAAAAACCAATGAAGGGACTGTGACACCCCAAAATTTGGGAAAACCAAGATAAACAAAAGGACCCAAGGACAACACAAGGACTCTCATTATCCAAAAACCCTTTCCCAAACCCCTCAAGGGAGAGGGGGAAAAAGACATAAAAAAAAAAAAAAAAAAAGGGGGGGAGGAGGCCGGAGGAAAAAAAGGGGGGGAGTAGGACCCCCCCCAAATATTTAAGAAGTAATTTAAAGATAAAAATGGGAGTTTTGAAAAGTGACCCAAATTAAAACCCGGCTTTGGGAAATTTTTTACCCCGTCCAGGAGTTTTA
>JAODAL010049155.1:0-28396 GCA_025379985.1 Phyllomedusa bahiana
ATGTATTACTCTTCGGTTTCTAATCTTATTATCCCGCCCAAAGAACAAAAAAGTGAGTGAATATGTGAATGGTAGCAGCTTGTTTTTCCAAGCTGTAGGTGCAGCAATTTTTTTTTTACGGTCAGTCTGTGGTGTGTGCATTACCACAATCTTATTTTCCCTAATCTTATTGACTTGCCCGGGAAAAAAAAAGGCGATCATTGTGTCATTACTATATTTTAAAAAGGACTATGTAAAATAAGCAAGTTCTCTTCTATCTGCCTTCATTTTATTCTCTTTCTTCTCACCCGTCAAGTTTAACCCCTATCTATCCCTATCCTAGGGCATAGAACTTTTCTTTATTCATTACCACTTTTTGATCGCTTGATGATCCTTTTTTCTGGTCCGAGAAGTGTAAATACTACCAGCAATAATCTGATAAGTGTGAGGAAACAGCCTCACTGTGCAAAAATTACTATATATTCCTTTTATGTATTGCTCGTAGTCTTGTCTCATCTTATCTATACTTGACCAAAGAACAATAGAACGATCATTATGTCATTACCTACTATTTGTAAAAGCCCATTAGAAATAGCAGCAGCTGCATAAATGATTTTAGTCTAGTCTAATTTTATCTACCTTTTCCCAAAAAAATAGGCGTCTTAAAACTTTGCCTCATTTGTAAGAGACCACTAAAATAAGCGCAGTCGTAAAGCAGTTTGACTGTTTTCTGACCCTGTACTTCATGTATTGCTCTTGTCATTGCCCCTCCAGTCTAGTTTAATCCTATCTATCCCTATCCATAGGGCAATAGAACAATCATTATGTCATTACCTACTATTTGATCGCTTGATGATCCTTCTTTCTGATCCGAGAAGTGTAAATGTTATCAGAAAAAAATTTTTTTATAATTTTTTAAAGAACCATGAGAAAAAGCCACCTCCTAAAAAGTTTATCTAGTCTAATCTTATCTATCCTTGTCCATAGAGCAATAGAACAATCATTATGTTATTACCTACTATTTGTAATGAGACCATGTAGAAATAAGCAGCAGCAGCTGCAGTAAAATGAGTTTAGTCTAGTCTAATCTTATATATCCTTGTCCATAGAGCAACAGAACGATCATTGTGTCATTAGCTACTATCTGTAATGAAACTACATAGAGATAAGCAGCAGCTACAGTAAAGTGAGATTAGTTTGCTCTGCTGACTCCATCCTTCACGTATTGCTCTTTTGGTCTAGTCTAAGCTTATCTATCCCTGTCCAGAGAACAATAAAGCGAGTGAGACTATGTAGAGATGAGTAGCAGCTGCAGTAAAGTGAAATTAGTCTAATCTCATCTATCCTTGTCCAGAGAACAATAGAGCGATCATTATGTCACTGCCTACTATTTGTAAAGAGACCATGTAGAAATAAGCAGCAGCTGCAGTAAAGTGAGTTTAGTCTAGTCTAATCTTATCTATCCTTGTCCATAGAGCAATAGAACAATCATTATGTCATTACCTACTATTTGTAATGAAACTACATAGAGATAAGCAGCAGCTACAGTAAAGTCTCTGACTCCAGCTCTGCTGACTCCATCCTTCATGGCTTGCTCTTTCGGTCTAGTCTAATCTTATCTATCCCTGTCCAGAGAGCAATAAAGCGAGTGAGACTATGTAGAGATGAGCAGCAGCTGCAGTAAAGTGAGATTAGTATGCTCTACTGACTCCATCCTTCACGTATTGCTCTTTTGGTCTAGTCTAAGCTTATCTATCCCTATCTAGAGAACAATAAAGCAAGTGAGACTATGTAGAGATGAGCAGCAGCTGCAGTAAAGTGACATTGGTCTCTAATCTCATATATCCTTGTCCAGAGAACAATAGAGCAATCATTATGTCACTGCCTACTATTTGTAAAGAGACCATGTTGAAATAAGCAGCAGCAGCTGCAGTACAGTGAGATTAGTCTAGTCTAACCTTAGCTATCCTTGTCCATAAAGGCAATGAACAAATTTATGTCATACCTCTATATGTAATGAAGCTACATAGAGATACGTAGCAGTTACAGTAAAGGGAGATATGCTCTGCTGACTCCATCCTTCATGGCTTGCTCTTTCGGTCTAGTTTTAATCTCAACTAATCCTTGTAAGAAACAATAGCGATCATTATGTCATTGCCCACTATTTGTAAAGAGACCTGTAAAAAAAGGCCAGTGCAGTACGTGAGATTGTCTAGGGCTAAATTTTTTCTTCCTTTCTTTTGGGAATGAAACAATCATTATGTCTGACCTATATTTTTAATGAAATACTGAGATGGCAGCAGCTACATAAGTGAGTTTTTTAGCTTGCTGACTCCATCTTCATGGCTTGCTTTTTGGTTATCTAATCTTTTCTATCCCCGTAAAAAGCAATAAAAGGGGGAGATATGAGAAAGCGCACTGAGTAAAGTGAGAAGTAGCTCTACTGACTCCCTCCTTCACATATTTCTCTTTTGGTTAGTCTAAACTATCTACCCTGTCCAGAGAAAAAATAAAACAATGGACTATGTAGAGATGAGCAGCAGCTGCAGTAAAGTGAGATCAGTCTGCCCAGCCATTCAGGGGTTTTCCCTTACAACTAGAGAGGGACAATAATTTGTATTTACATAGGACTGCTGAAATAAAAAAAATAAAAAAATTGGCAAAAATTCTAAAACTAAAATTACAAAATATAGTTTCAGGAATATTTGTTGAACACAAATCCTCCTTCCCGAGGGCAGCGTCCCTCTAGGTTGCGCCTCTGCTCGTCGCCATTCGGGGCCCTTGGAAAGTTTCCGATTCTTGCTGACTTTTTGGGCTTTTCTCTTGCAGGAAGCGGGCAGATCCAGCTGTGGCAATTCCTCCTGGAGCTGCTCTCCGACAGCGCCAACGCCAGCTGTATCACCTGGGAAGGAGTCAATGGGGAATTCAAGATGACCGACCCGGACGAGGTGGCCCGGCGCTGGGGCGAGCGCAAAAGCAAGCCCAACATGAACTACGACAAGCTGAGCCGGGCGCTGCGCTACTACTACGACAAGAACATCATGAGCAAGGTGCACGGCAAGAGGTACGCCTACAGGTTCGACTTCCAAGGAATCCAGGTGGTGCAGCAATCCCACAACAGCGACCCCTCAGGCTGCAAATACCAGGACGGGAACTATTATGCCCAGCAAGCCAAGGCGGCGGTGACGCTACCACCTCCCCAGAGCCAGCCCCCTGCCCTGCACACCATCATCCCGGTGCAGTGCTACAGCATGCACCCTGCGGCTGGAAGCTACCGGCAACAAGTGGAAGCGTCGCTGGAGGCCTACTACTGAGGCAAAGGAGGACAATCAGGACCATGGATAGCCGTCAAAACCCAGCGAAAAGAACGCTACCTTACAGAGCAGACACCCACTCAAATCCAGACTCCTATCAAACCGGATGGGTGCACAGTTAGCGTCCATCACAGCTATATGGATTGACACCAATGCATTCCAGGATAGCGTCCATCACAGCACCTATAGGCATTGACACCATTGACATTCCAGTATAGCGTCCATCACAGCAACTATAGGCATTGACACCATTGACATTCAGGATAGCGTCCATCACAGCACCTATAGGCATTGACACCCATTGACATTCAGGATAGCGTCCATCACAGCACCTATAGGCATTGACACCATTAGACATTCCAGTATAGCGTCATCACAGCACCTATAGGCATTGACACCCATTGACTTTCCTGTATAGCGTCCATCACTGCACCTATAGGCATTGACACCCAGTGACATTCCAGGATAGCGTCCATCACAGCACCTATAGGCATTGACACCCATTGACATTCCAGGATAGCGTCCATCACAGCACCTATAGGCATTGACACCCATTGACATTCCAGTATAGCGTCCATCACAGCACCTATAGGCATTGACACCCATTGACATTCCAGTATAGCACATCAAACCAATGACACGGCTAGGAGAGCAGCCATATTGGTAGTCACCCAGCTTTCCCAGATTCCAGTATAGCACATCTAGCCAATCAGAAGCCTAGAAGAGCAGCCATATTGGTGGTCACCCAGCTTTCCCAGATTCCAGTATAGCACATCTAGCCAATCGGAAGCCTAGGAGAGAAGCCATATTGGCGGTCACCCAGCTTTCCTAGATTCCAGTATAGCACTTCTAGCCAATCAGAAGTCTAGGAGAGCAGCCATATTGGCGGTCACCCAGCTTTCCTAGATTCCATTATAGCACTTCTAGCCAATCAGAAGCCTAGAAGAGCAGCCATATTGGTGGTCACCCAGCTTTCCCAGATTCCAGAACAGCAAATTTAGAGGAGGTAATATTACTACATATAAAGCCATTCAGAAGCCTAGAAGAGCTGTGTGTCATTCCCTATGACAGCAGTCATATTGGTAGTCACTCAACTTTCCCAGATTCCAGAATAGAAAATTTAGAGGAGGGAATACTACTACATATAAAGCCAATCAGAAGCCTAGAAGAGCTGGGTGACACTCCCTAGGAGAGCAGCCATATTAATAGTCACCCAGCTTTCCCAGACTCCAGAATGGCAAAGTGGGAGGACGGAATAGTACTGCATATCTGTCCATTCAGAAGCCCAGAAAAGTTGTATGACTCTCCTTATCAGTGCAGCCATATCAGTTGCCACCCAGCTTTCCAAGATTCCGGAATAGCAAATCTAACCAATTAAAAGCCTATAGGAGCCTATGAGAGCAGCCATATTGGTAGTCACCCAGCTTTCCCAGATTCCAGAATAGCAAATCTAGTGGAGGCAATTTTACTGCACATTAACCCATTCAGAAGCCTAGAAGATCTGAGTGACATTCCCTATGAGAGCAGCCATATTAGTAGTCACCCAGCTTAACCAGAGTCCAGAACAGCAAATTTAGAGGAGGCAATATTACTATATATAAAGCCAATCAGAAGCCTAGAAGAGCTGAGTGACACTCCCTATGACAGCAGCCATATTGGTAGTCACCCAGCTTTCCCAGAGTCCAGAATAGCAAATCAAGAGGAAGGAATATGATTGCATATCTCAGAAGCCTAGAATAGTTGTGCGATACTTCCTAGGAAAGCAGCCATATTGGTGGTCACCCAGCTTTCCCAGATTCCAGAAGAGGACATCTAGAGGAGGGAATATTCCTGCACGCCAGCAGCCATTCAGAAACCCAGAAGAGCTGTGTGACTCTCCCTATGACACCAGCCCTATTACTAGTCACCCACAGAGGCGAGACGAAAGGTAGGCGACCGCCCATGGTGCCACTTCATCCCAGGCAGAAAAGGGGGCGTAAGGAGGTAGCTGAATTTTCCACTGGAGGGGCGCTATATGTCTTATTTGCCCAAGGCACCAGAACTCCTTATCCGAGTCCCAGCTTTCTTACATTCCTGAATGGCAATGGGAGCAGAGGATATATCACCGCACGTCTGGACAGCCTAAAGAAAAGATGGCCGCCTCCATACGGGGTTGTCACTCAGCTTTCCCAAAAAATATGGATCACTTTGAACAGAAATTGTAGCGACCTGACTGAAGGCGAGGACGCAGGACTGATATTTACTGGGGATTGCTATTTTTGGGGGATACTTTTAGTATTGGGGCGTCTCTCGGTGACGGGGTTACATGGGACTGCACTGAGTATGGGAACACTCTGTGCTCTGTGAATCTTGTATTTGGTGTGTTGTGATGTAGAGTATTGGTATTTTTTATTGTATTTGACCTATTAAATGCATAAGGCTTGGAGTTTTCCTGTTGATTTACACCTTTGACCGATGAACCTTGCAGGAGGCGGGGCCGGGAGATGGGGGAGGGGGGTTTAACACCTCTGAACATGGGCGTAACTCATAGTTGCCAACTTTTGAAAATGAAAAAGCAGGAGACTTTGCGGCAAAAATTTGCATGGACACGCCCATCTTGTCAGTATGCCACGCCCCTTCAAAAAGCCACACCCACCACCTAACTGCATAACGGCTTTGGAAGAAAGCCAGGTAGATGCCCTTATAGCAAAGGGAGTAACCCCCATAGCAGGTAGTGCCCCTTACAGGCAGGTAGATGCCCCCTTGTAGCCAAGTAGATGCCCCCTCTGTAGCCAGGTAGTGCCACCATTGTTGCCAGGTAGATGCCCCCTCTGTTGCCAGGTAGTGTCCCCCATTGTTGCCAGGTATTTTTCCCACCATTTGTTGCCAGGTAGATGCCCCTCTGTTGCCAGGTAGATGTCCCCTCTGTTGCCAGGTGATGCCCCCTCTGTTGCCAGGTAGATGCCCCCTCTGTTGCCAGGTAGATGCCCCTCTGTTGCCAGGCAAGGGCCCCCCTTATAGCTAATAAAAAAAAATAATAAAATCCACTTACCTCACCAGGCTCTGCAGCGGCCTCCGGACGTTCCTCAGGCGCAGGGGGGAAGTGAGAGCAGCCGCACGTCATCCCCGCAGCGCTGCGTCACTTCCCCGGGCGCCGCTAACTGTATGTGCGGCGCACCACCGGCGCCGGACAACAGGGGGAGGGGCAGGAGGGAGCGATCCGCCTGCCTCCTCCCGCACAGCGAAAATCCGGGGGGTGAAGCGGGGCGCAGCGGCCGCTTCACCCGCCTGTAGGAGCGGCCCGGCAGCGCCAGAGTAGCGCATATCGCAACTCGGCGGCCGCGGTCATTTAAAGAGCCCCGCCGCCTGCTGGCGGGGGAGAAATGCCACTCCCCGGAGGGCGGGAGGGCCCCAAATAGCGGGACCCCCCCGCCAAAAACGGAGAGTTGTTGTATGGCGTAACTTGAAGCTCCAGGGCCCTAGTGGGCCCCCCAGCTACCATGTGCCACTTACAATGTTGGTGTCTTCTAATGGGGCAGGAGGGCTTTTGGGCCCCCTCAGGCTGCAGGTCCTGTCAAGGTACCTGCCCCCCTTTTTAGCTACCCCTTGCTCTGAAGGGCGTAGATTTGGGGAAATGAAGGGGTTAACCAGGATTAAGTGGATGTTACGTTTCCTTTCTATTGTAATACATTATATCCATCTGTAGAATTATAGAATCAAGCAGTTACATTGTATCGATCTAAAGAGAAACATTCTAAGTCTCTTAAAGGGACAGACACCTAAAGATCAGCCTCGATATTTACTGTGTAGATCATTGCAATCTATTGTTCCCAGTTATCAGCCATTTCTTGCTGGGTAGACGATGACTGCAATGTTCTTTAAAGTGGTTGTCTCGCTCCAGCATTTGGCAGCAGAGCTTGTGAAATGGAGGGGCGTGTTGCTCCTCCCAGCAGGGCGTATCTTCTCTCTCTGCAGACACCCCTCTGTGTGAGCTGGGGGAAGGGAAAAGGTTCTCAGCTGTCATTGGAATCATTGGAAGTGAAAAGCTAAGTGTAACTCCATAGTGTATATCTACATTTCTCGCTCTACATACTTTGTAACTAGAAAGGGCATTTGGCATTCAGGACTCTGGGAAAGATGGGTGATTTTTTTTTTCTATGTCTCTCACTCTCTCTATGTCCTGCAGATTTTTTACACCCCCTGACCTCTACAGATCTGCAGCACAAAACTATACGCTCAAAAACTATATCACAAAAGTGATTTACATGGGACTGCACAGTAAAGTTGTGTTCTCTGTCTATGACTTATGTGGGACTGTACACCTGTGTTATTTTAAAATTATTTTACATAGGACTGCACAGTACAGCTGTGTTCTCTCTCTCTTAAATGGGACAACACATCCCATTTACATGGGACGGTCGATCTGTGTGGCAGAATTATTTTACGTGGGACTGCACAGTACAGCTGTGTTCTCTCTCTGTATGTAATTTGGATGGGACCGCACATTTTATGTGGGACTGCACATGTGATTTACATTGGACTGCCGATCTGTGTGGCCAAATTATTTTACATGGGACTACACAGTACAGCTGTGTTCTCTCTCCGTATGTAATTTGCATGGGACTGCACACCTTACATGGGACAGCACATTAGATTTACATGGGACGGTCGATCTGTGTGGCAAAATTATTTTACGTGGGACTGCACAGTACAGCTGTGTTCTCTCTCTGTATGTAATTTGGATGGGATCGCACGTTACATGGGACTGCACATTATATTTACATGGGATTGCTGTTCTGTGTGGCACATTTATTTTAAGGACGCACGTACAGCTGTGTCTCTTCGTTATGTAATTTGCATGGGACGGAAATGTGATTACTGGGATGCGATCGTTGCCAAAATTTTACAGGGACACCAGCAGCTGTTTCTCTCTCCGTATGTAATTTGCATGGGACTGCACATCTTACATGGGCACACATTAGTTTTACATGGCGGTCGATCTGTGGGGCAAAATTATTTTACGTGGGACTGCACAGTACAGCTGTGTTCTCTCTCCGTATGTAACTTGCATGGGACTGCTGGGTTCTCTCTCTCATTTATGTGGTCTCTCTCTCATCCGTGCATGCTGCAGCTTATCCATGCGCTCCCACCTGCGACCTCACCCCCCTGCTGTTCTTGTCTGCGACCTGGGCACAAGCACCACTGTTAAGCACACATTCAACAACCCGTTATCTTAAACCTCAGCACTTTGATAATGGTAACCAAGGACGGACATGCTTAGATCTTTGGTCCCCTCCTTTTAAACTATAATCTTCATAGTGAGACAACCCCTTTAATGGCATATGTAGTAAACACAGAGACGGCTGTGATCAGGACTATAGGGCTACTGGCCCTTTAAATTAAGGAAGAGCCCAGAAATTCTTATCTTCTGCCATCAGGATTTGCCGTGCAAGATTTTTTTTGACATTTTCCAGATATTTGAGCCATTTGGAGGGGGTCAGGTAGAGCTTAAATCCAGGATTCTGTATGAGCTATGTATACAATACAGGACATGTGGGCATATATACCACTAGGGGTCCATGAAAAGGAGAAGAGGGGCCCTACGCTGAGGTCAGGGCCCTCCTATCACCAAGCAGAGGGTAATAGTGTCCTTCTGCACAAGTGGAGGAACAACAAGTCCCAGCAGGAGTGAGGACATGAGTCAGTGATGGAAGAGGACCCCTTTATTGTATTGCTGTGGGACCCCCCCATTCATACTTTGATCAGGACACAACATGATTCGCAAGGGCCCACGATAGCGTCAGGTGAAGGGTGAGTGACGGAGACCCCCATATCCTGTGTGACCCTCCACCTCCCAGGCCTCGCTGCATCCTGTATACAGCACATACAGCTGCCTTCCTGTTTATCAGGAAACCGGACAATGGACAGAAGAGGTGCCCACTATCCCTAACTCACTGCTGCTTCTACACCAATGCCATATATGAGGTGGGGGGTAATGATACACAGTGCACAGGTGGGGTACAGTTACTGGGGTGCAGGGTCATAGAGAATACCCCCAGAGTAATTGCTCTATACGGGGTCAGAGAATAGTATTATAGATTAAAGTAATGGGGCGCAGTGGGATAGGACAGTATAGGTTCATAGGGCGCAGTGGGATAGGACAGTATAGGTTCATAGGGCGCAGTGGGATAGGACAGTATAGGTTCATAGGGCGCAGGCGGATAGGACACTATATATTCCTAAGGCGCAGTGGGATAGGACAGTATACACTCATAGGGCGCAGGCGGATAGGACAGTATACACTCATAGGGGGCAGTGGGATAGGACAGTATACACTCATAGGGGGCAGTGGGATAGGACAGTATACACTCATAGGGGGCAGTGGGATAGGACAGTATACACTCATAGGGGGCAGTGGGATAGGACAGTATACACTCATAGGGGGCAGTGGGATAGGACAGTATTCACTCATAGGGGGCAGTGAGATAGGACAGTATCTGTTTATATTTTGGCCACTTACAGACAGAGCTCCGCGCGGGGAGACAGTGTGACTGGAGTGGATCCAGCAGTCATGGAGCAGCGAGGTTTGGGGGGAGGGGGTGCACTGTAATAAGCTCATGTGACTGATGTTTTCTTACATCACAGCTTGAGGGATAAAAAAAGAAAAATAAAAATACAGGAAAGACAGGAGAAAAATTGAGAATGCTTTTATTTACACTGTACATGGGAGCGCGGCGCCCCCCGGCCCAGACCAATAATATAAATATACTGGAAAACCAACCTAAGAACGGGGGAGACTGGAAGACCTGCAGCCCAGTGCTGGGAAGAGGCAATGAGCATCTAGCACCACCTGCTGGACATTACCGACGGTGCAGGTCAGAGGATCTGGTGCAGATCTCCGGCTGCTGAACATAGGAGATCTCTAAGAAAAACAGAGGCCCCATTGTTCCTCGTGTTCCGATCGGAGCAGAAATCCGCTAAGATCCATCAGGAAACCAAAACCAGACTTGAATTAAAGGGGATTGTAGGTGACAGGCGCGGTGCGGCACCGATCTGATGGGCCGGGGCAGCAGGATCAGTACCACAGATCTGGGCGGCACCGATCTAATATGCCGGGTTCAGCGGGTCACACCGGATCTGGGCGGCACCGATCTAATATGCCGGGTTCAGCGGCTCACACCGGATCTGGGCGGCACCGATCTAATATGCCGGGTTCAGCGGCTCACACCGGATCTGGGCGGCACCGATCTAATATGCCGGGTTCAGCGGGGCCTCAACCGGTTTGGGCGGCCCGATCGTTATGCGGGTTCAGCGGGGCCACCGGTATCTGGGCGGCACCGATCTAATATGCCGGGCTCAGCGGCTCACACCGGATCTGGGCGGCACCGATCTAATATGCCGGGTTCACGGCTCACACCGGATCTGGCGCGGACCGATCTTAAAATGCCGGATTCAGCGGGTCAAACCCGTTTTGGGCGGCACCGGGGTCTAATAGCGGGTTCGCGGCTCCCACGGGATCTGGGGGGCCCGATCTAAATTGCGGGTTCAGCGGGCACACCGGTTCTGGGGCGGCACCGATCTAATATTTCCGGGTTTTAGCGGCTCACACCGGATCTGGGCGGGCACGATCTATTTTGCGGGTTCAGCGGGGCACACGGATCTGGGCGGCAAGATCTAATTTTGCCGGGTTCACGCGCTCACACGGATCTGGGCGGCTCCGATCTAAAACCGGATTAGCGGTCACACCGGATTTTGGGCGGCACCCATCATATTTCGGGTTAGGGCTCTCCACGGATCTGGGCGGCACCGATCTAATTGCCGGGTTCCGCGGGTCAACCGGGGTCTGGGCGGCACCGGATCTAATATGCGGGTTCAGCGGGTCACACCGGATCTGGGCGGCATCCGATCTATTGCCGGATTCCACGGGTCACACCAGGATCTGGGCGCACCGATCAAATGGTGCTGGGTTCAGCGGCTCACACCGGATTCGTGGCCGGCACCGATCTAAATATGTGGGTTCAGCAGGATCAGTACCACAACAGATGGGGCGGGCAGGGTCACTTGGACCGTGCGACAATCTGATAGGCGAGGTAGCAGTCACACAGGATTCTGTACATCACCGATGTGATGGGCCGGAATCAGCAGGATCAGTACTGCAGCGATCAGATGGGGCGGGGTCACCGGTCACACTGGATCTGTGCAGCACCGGTCTGATGGGGCGGGTCACCGGTCACACTGGATCTGTGCAGCACCGGTCTGATGGGGCGGGGTCACCGGTCACACAGGATCTGTGCCGCAGTGATCTAACAGGCGGGGTCACCGGTCACACTGGATCTGTGCAGCACCGGTCTGATGGGGCGGGGTCACACTGGATCTGTGCAGCACCGGTCTGATGGGGCGGGGTCACCGGTCACACTGGATCTGTGCAGCACCGGTCTGATGGGGCGGGGTCACCGGTCACACCGGATCTGTGCAGCACCGGTCTGATGGGGCGGGGTCACCGGTCACACCGGATCGGTGCCGCAGTTCAGGGCTAGGCTGTTATCTGAGTCCGAGCTTCTTCTTCTCCCGCTGCTTCTTGCGCACGATGTCGATGTTGCGGTCCTTCCACATGCTCTTCCTCAGCTTGATGGGCCGCGAGCCGACGTATTTACCTGCAGAAGACGAAACATATCAGACTAGAACGACCTCAAACAGCCACCTTACAGAGGTGGAGTCCTCAAGCATCTCCACAGCTGCAGGACTCGTTACAGTGTATCAGCGCTTTCTCAATTATAGTGAAAAACTTTTCATCCTCATTTGTCACTAACAGGAACGGATTCTCACGTGCGGAAGCTGCGCCCCGAGCCAGAGGCCGGCGACAGCACGGACGCAGCACCCAAGCCCACCAGAGCAGGGACTGACATAGGGCGAGAACTGCACCTCCCCCAACCAATAGCAAACAAGACCATTACACATTCTCACCCCCACTCACCGTTCATCTCCCTCATGGCCCGGACGTAGTCGTTGGGGTCTTTGAAGCTCACAAAGCCGTAACCTTTCGTTTTGCCCGTTCGCTTGTCTCGGATGACTTTGGCCTTGAGGAAGGAGGGGTAGCGGCTGAAGGCTCGGGCCAGGATGTCGTCGTTCACCTCGTTTCCCAGGTCCCCGCAGAATATCCGGAAGTCGTCTGTTGAGCCACAAAGTAAAGAATATCAAAAAACAAAAAAAATTAAAAAAAATTCTATTTGGTTAGCTATTATAATCACTGAGCAGGGATCAGTCAAAAGAGGACACGGCCACCAGGGGTGCAGGGACTGGGCTTCCAATGCTCCGATATTCTAGGAGCTGCCCGCTTTCCATTCACAATGCCCAATGATTAGTGTCCTCTGCTTGCTGGGCTAGTCAAGCATCAGCGTACCCACCCTCACCCTCATGGGTGGTAACCGGGGATGCCCTGCCAAAGCTGTTGATGAGACGCCATCTTTGGGCAACTACCAGATCCTAACAAATCCTGCCACAGGGGAACCCAGTCAGCTAGTCTCAATAATAGTAGCCCCCTGGGTCAGACCAAGCCAGAGGAACTGTCCCCATTCAGTACTGGCTGAGGTCACCATTTCGGATTCATCCCCCTAGACCTTCTCCAACACCTCGGCAGCGCTAAAACTCTCCTGTCTGCATCACTGTGCACATGACTCCCAGAGTGCAGAAGTCAGGAAGGCGACTGTAATCGGGAATGTGGTCCCCGCACCTCTCCACACAGGGCCCTGTATAGAGGAGGGCGGTCCCCGCACGCACCTCTCCACAGAGGGCCCTGTATAGAGGAGGGCGGTCCCCGCATACACCTCTCCACACAGAGCCCTGTATACAGGAGGGCGGTCCCCGCACCTCTCCACAGAGGGCCCTGTATACAGGAGGGCGGTCCCCGCACGCACCTCTCCACAGAGGGCCCTGTATAGAGGAGGGCGGTCCCCGCACGCACCTCTCCACTGAGGGCCCTGTATAGAGGAGGGCGGTCCCCGCACGCACCTCTCCACAGAGGGCCCTGTATACAGGAGGGCGGTCCCCGCACGCACCTCTCCACAGAGGGCCCTGTATACAGGAGGGCGGTCCCCGCACGCACCTCTCCACAGAGGGCCCTGTATACAGGATGGCGGTCCCCGCACGCACCTCTCCACAGAGGGCCCTGAATAGAGGAGGGCGGTCCCCGCACGACCTCCCACGGGCCTGATAACCTCTCCACACAGGCCCTGTATAGAGAGAGGGCGGTCCCGCACGCACCTCTCCAAGAGGGCCCTGTATAGAGGAGGGCGGTCCCCGCACGCACCTTCCTCCACACAGGGCCCTGTATAGAGGAGGGCGGTCCCCGCACGCACCTCTCCACACAGGGCCCTGTATAGAGGAGGGCGGTCCCCGCACGCACCTCTCCACACAGGGCCCTGTATACAGGAGGGCGGTCCCCGCACGCACCTCTCCACACAGGGCCCTGTATACAGGAGGGCGGTCCCCGCAACGCACCTCTCCACACAGGGCCCTGTATAAGAGAGGGCGGTCCCCGCACGCACCTCTCCACACAGGGCCCTGTATAGAGGAGGGCGGTCCCCGCACGCACCTCTCCACACAGGGCCCTGTATAGAGGAGGGCGGTCCCCGCACGCACCTCTCCACACAGGGCCCTGTATAGAGGAGGGCGGTCCCCGCACGCACCTCTCCACACAGGGCCCTGTATACAGGAGGGCGGTCCCCGCACGCTCATCTCCACGGAGGGCCCTGTATACAGGAGGGCGGTCCCCGCACGCACCTCTCCACAGAGGGCCCTGTATACAGGAGGGCGGTCCCCGCACGCACCTCTCCACAGAGGGCCCTGTATACAGGAGGGCGGTCCCCGCACGCACCTCTCCACACAGGGCTCTGTATACACCTCTCCACACAGGGCTCTGTATACACCTCTCCACACAGGGCTCTGTATACACCTCTCCACACAGGGCTCTGTATACACCTCTCCACAAGGGTTGTACCCTCTCCACACAGGCCTGATACCCCTCCACACGGGCTCGTATACCCCTCTCCACACAGGGCCTTATACACCTCCCAACGGGCTCTGAAACCCACCCTCCCCCAAAGGGGCTCTGTATACCCCTCCCCACCGGGCTTGTAACACCTCTCCACACAGGGCTCTGTATACACCTCTCCACAGGGCCTGTAACACCCCCACACGGGGTCTTATACACCTCTCCACACGGGGCCTTGTAAACACCTTCCACACAGGCTTGTATACCCTCCCCACACGGGGCTCTGTTAACCTCTCCACACAGGGCTCTGTATACACCTCTCCACACGGGCCTGAAACACCCTCCCCAGGGCTCTGTTACCCCCCAACGGGGTCTGTTTACACCTCTCCACCAGGGCTTTTTTAAAACCCCTCTCCAACGGGGCCCTTTTAATACACCTCTCCACACAGGCCGTATACACCCCCACCAGGGCTCTGTTTACACCTTCCCCACCAGGCTCTGATACACCTCTCCACAAGGGTTTGTATACCCCTTCCACACGGGGTTTGTATCACCTCCCACACAGGGTCTTTTTAAACACCTCCCCCGGGCTCTGTATACCCCTCTCCACCGGGGCTCGTATACACCTCCCACACAGGGCTCTGATACCCATCCACACAGGGCTCTGTATCACCTCCCACAAAAGGGCTCGTTTACACCTCCCCACACGGGGCTTGTATACACCTCTCCAACAGGGCTCTGTAAAACCCCCTCCCCACACGGGGTTTTGAACCCCTTCCCCCACACGGGGCTCTTATACACCTCTCCACACAGGGCTCTGTATACACCTCTCCACACAGGGCTCTGTATACAGGAGGGTGGTCCCTGCACCTCTCCACACAGGGCTCCATGTAAAAACCTCTGCGCCCAAACTGCAACAAGGAGATAAAAGTTCCTGCTCGCCCAAGTAGCTGCAATTCTGGGGTTCCCGGCAAACCTCACGGAAATGGCGCACTATTAAATTTACCTGAAAACAAGCCTATTTCGCAGTGCAAAAAATTTTGCATGAACAGCGGCGCCATCGTGTGGCGGGAAATGACTTTGCACCCACCCGAATCAAGAACCACATGAAAAGCTCCTCAATTGGGAAGAGTTTCAGGGACTTTCCTCGAAAAGGACAAGTCCCAGAGGGGGGGGGTCCAACCTGCCCCAAATTGGGGCTCATTTTTTGATAGGGCATCAAACGGTTGGAGTTCCCCTTAAAAAGGGAACGGGCAGGTGGTTTTGCGCCCCTACTGCTCTCCTCCGTCCCCACCAGTATCCCACCCACAGGGCCGGGTCCTCCCAGGACGTGCCGGCGGCGGTCCGGATACAGCGCTTCAGTTTTTTTTTGGCTTCTCTTTTTTTGTCTTCCGCACTGGCCCACACAAACTATAAGACAATACTAATATCCAACCCACAAACAACAAGCACACATCGCAGCAATGATGACCTCAGGGCTGGGGCGGGTCATCCCCGGCATGCGGGGGCCCACACGCTTCATCTAACTTTTGTCCTTATCATCTGCGGGGGGGGCGGTTCTGGGGTTCCTCCTAAGGCGAAGGGTGATGGGAGGGGCCAAACAATGGGGGAGGAGGGGGGGGAAGGACCCGTACTCACCTCTACCTTCCTGACCGGGGGTGCGGTGTACACCGTCGGTGCAGCCTGAATGACTGTGGGGTTCATTTTAGGAAGGCGTACAACAGGGCAGGAGGCGCGGCGGTTTGGGAAGCCACTGGAGCCGGCTAGGGATAAAAAAAAAAAAGCAAGACGACTTTTTCAAAATTTTCTCTTACCCTTAAACCACTAGGGGAGAAGGGCCAAAAACGGGGTAAAGGTTTTTAGTATTCGCCTCCCCTGCGTTTCAACATAAACTTCATTTTTCGTGTGCAGTTTGTGAGGACTTGTTTTATACAGGAGAAACTGTATTTTTTGGAGGCATAACTTGAGTTAACACAAACTACTGCAGCATTTTTTTACATTTTTTGCAGCAAACAAAATAAACAAAAAATGTTGTATTGTTAATTTTTTTTTATTTTATACCATAAACTCTGAATAACCTGTTAGATTCTACAGGGTTTTTAGGTTTATGTGGGAAACCAAATTTTTAGGGGGTTTGTGTAATGTTTGCGCAATAATTTTCTTATTAATAATTTTTTAATAATTTAAGGGAAAACTATTCTACAATTTTTTTTTATTTTTTTTTACACTTGGTAATGTAATTGCATTCCCCTCTATACTCCTGTATGCGTATACCATTGCAACTATGTGTCAGGTCGACACCACGGTTGTGTTATGGTATATCAATTGTGGAGCCTGGCAGCCGCCTTACTATGCATACAGCTCTGAGGCTACTCTAGGGGCCACATGTAAGAAAACTGTCAAGGTCCAAAACTCACTCTGTTGCCCATAGCAACCAATCAGAGCGCCCCTTTCATTTCATATATTGCTCTGGAAGAATGAGAGGGGGCTCTGATTGGTCGCTGTGGGCAACAGAGTGAGTTTTAGACCTAGACAGTTTTCATGCATGTGGCCCTAGGTCTCCAGGGCTGTGGGGATCAGAGGCTTCCTTCAGTCCCTGCTGTGAGTTGTTGACTACAGCGCTGAGAGCCGCAAACCCCCTCGGCAGGCAGCATTGCCTTTTGGCATCGCTGCCAACAGAGAACACAATTCACCCGCCGCCAAGACAGTGGGTGCTCGTTAAAAGAGTTGTCTCACTACATTGATTCCTCTCACCTCACTCCTGTTTCTTGGTTTACATTGATATTCAGGGGTTGTGTTACTGGCTTCTACTAGCTGCAGTAGAATGCCCAGGGTCCTGTTAGCTATAGCAACACAGCGCTTGGCTAGCTATCATGAGAATTGAAACAGGTCTGTCTGTAGCTAGAGCAACCCAGCGCTGGAGCCTATTCAGGAGATTGAACAGGGATGTAGATATAGTAACAGTGCTGACATGCCTATCAGGTGAGTTAGAACAGGTCTGTAGCTATAGCGCAAGCCTGAGGAGGGGTTAATCTAGGAATAGGTCGGTCACTGTTAATGGGACACATATTGCAAAGTGGGACGAGTTTTGCCAAATTCTTATCATAAAAAGCAGCAGCGATCCTCTGTAGTGAGACGACCCCTTTAAGGAGTTCAATTAATTTGAGAAACAGCAGGAATAGTTTGCAAATACTTTGGTTCTGTTTCCTGATCTGATCTTGGGTTACATAATGCTTTACCCCGGTCACACCCAGAGCTGCGTTTAATTCTGCAAGGAAATGAATCCCTTACCGACATAGGTTTATGTCATGATGTCAGTAAGGTCATATGTAGTGGATATACGAGATTATAGGGTGTGGACTGGCAGCTGGAGGCCTAATGAAAGCTTCTATAGCCGCCATGATAAGAGATGTAAGCTCAGGTATGAGTAGCAGAAGGAAATAAAGCGCCTTTCTTGGTACACCCTTTCTGCATCTAGCCTATATAATGTGACGGTGTATACAAGTGATAGCGCCCCTCTAGTGGTCGAGAAGCTTAAAGGCAATGAATGTAAAACATGGTGGGAGAGAAAAAAAAAAAGGATAAAAAAAAAAGTTCAAAACCCTCCTTTTGCCATTTTACAAATCGAAAAGTTACACAATTGAAATCGCCGCATCGGTAAAAGTCTGAGCGAATCCACGATGAAACTCACCGGAGGGCCGGTTCTCATGTTTAAAGGTGGAGGAGGCAAGTGGCTCATGAGCGGCGGGGGAGGACCGTGCATCGGATGGGACATCAGAGGCGGATCAGGGTGGCGGCATGCCGGGGTGTCGGGGAACCACTGAGAAGAGAAGGGGGATACATCAGACGCTGTCATCTACCGCAAGGTGCTCCAGAATGAGGAGAACCACTCACTGGATCGCTGCTGCTGCAGGACATGAGGGATGAACGACGGCCGGGGCATCGCAGGGTGAGGGTCAGCAGGTCTCTGCAACGCATGAGGGATGAAGCTCGGCCTCAGAATTGGGGGTCGAGGTGGTGGGGGGATTGCTGAAAGGCAAAAAGAGGTATATAGATTATATATATATATATATACACTGGAAAGTGAGGACAGAACAGAAACACAGAAGCAGAAACCCCACCCACAGCAACATCACAGAATGGGGAGGATCATCCACATCTCCCAACAGTCTGTTCACCTCCAAACCCCATAGACAGAGTGTACACACATTACTTATCCTGTACTGATCCTGAGTTACATCCTGTACTTTCAGCAGAGCTGGTGGCTAACTTTTTGCTCGTTGCAGTCACTGTACATAACAGATTACTTATCCTGTGACTGATCCTGTGGTACATCCTGTATTATCCTCCAGAGCTGCGTCTCGATATTCTGCATGGTGCTGTCACTGTACATACTTTACGTATCCTGTACTGATCATGAGTTACATCCGTGTAATTTCATCCAGAGCTGGCTCCACTTTTCTGCTGGGTGCAGTCATGTATCTATTCCATTACTTATCCTGTTCTTGCATCCGAGTTACTTCCTGTATTATCCTCCAGACAGTCACCTCTATTCTGCTCGTGCAGTCACTGTACACACAATACTTATCCTGTACTGATCCTGAGTTACATACTGTACGATCATCCTGGAGCTGCGCTCACTATTCGCTGGTTGCAGTCACTGTATTCATTAATTATACTGTACTGATCTGAGTTACTTCTGTATGTATCCTCCAGAGCTGCACTCACTATTCTGCTGGGTGCAGTCACTGTACATACATTATTATCTGTACTGATCCTGAGTTACATCCTGTATTATCCTCTCAGAGCTGCACTACTATTATGTGGTGCAGTCACTGTACTTAACATTACTTATCCTGTAACTGTTCCTGAGATTACTCCTGTATTATCCTCCAGAGCTGCTATCACTTTTCTGCTGTGCAGTCACTGGTACACACATTCATACTCCTGTACTGATCCCGAGTTTCTCCTGATTTTCCTCCAGAGCTGCACTCACTATTCTGGCTGGTGCAGTCACTGTACATACATTACTTAGCCTGTAACTGATCCTGAGGTACATCCTGTATTTATCTCCAGAGCTGCCTCACTTTCTGCTGGTGCTGTCACTGGACATACATTAACGTATCCTGTACTGATCCTGTGTTACATCCTGTTTATTACTCAGAGTCTCAGTCACTATTCTGCTGGTATGCTGTCACTGTGTACATACATTCTTATCTGTACTGATCCTGAGTTCATATCCTGGATTATCCTCCTGAGCTGCGCTCACTATTCTGTGGTGCCAGTCACTGTGTACGAAACCATTACCTTATCCTGTACTGATCCTGAGTTTAACAATCCTGTATTATCCTTCCAGAGCTGCACTCACTATTCTGCTGTGGCAGTCACTGTACATACATTACTTATCTGTACTGATCCTGAGTTTCATCCTGTATTATCCTCCCAGGCTGACTAAATATTTGCTGGTGCAGGTCACAGTGTTACATACATTACTAAGCCTTTACTGATCCTGAGTTACATCCTGTATTATCCTCCTGAGCTGCACTCCACTTATTTCTGCTGGTGCAGTCACTGTGTACATACTCTTTACTTACTCCTGTATTGCTCCTGAGTTTCATCCTGTATGATACTCCAGAGCTGCACTCACTAGTTCTGCTGTGCAAGGCACTTGTGTACATTACATTACTTGTCTGTATGATCCTGAGTTTCTACCTGTATTATCCTCCAGATGCTGCATCACTATTTGCTGGGCATGTCACTGTACATACATTACTTATCCTGTAATGATCTGAGTTCACCTGTATTATCCTCCAGAGCTTGCACTCACTATTCTGCTGGTGCTGTCACTGTGTACATACATTACTTACTGTACTGCTCCTGAGTTACATCTGTTTTATCTCCAGAGCTTGCGCTCACTATTCTGCTGGTGCAGGTCACTGTACCATACATTACTTATCATGTAATGATCATGAGTTACATCCTGTTGTTTTATACTCAGAAGCTGCACTTTACTTTCTGCTGGTCCTGTCTCTTGTAAATACATTACTTATCCTGTAATGATAAGAGTTACATCCCTGTATTTATCCTCTGAGCATTGCACTCACTATTCTGCTGGTGCAGTCACTGTACACACATTACTTATACTGTACTGATCCGAGTTTCCATCCTGTATCTATCTCCTGCGATGCACTCATATACTGATGGTGCAGTCAACTGTTACATACATTACTTATCCTGTACTGATCCCTGAGTTACGCTGTATTATCTCTCCAGAGCTGCTACTCCACTATTATGCTGGTGCCAGTCACTGTATCATTCATTAAATAAACTTATCCTGTATCTGATCTGAGTTACATCCGTATTTATAACTCCAGAGCTGCACTCTCTATTCTGCTGGTGCAGTCATGGGGGACATACATTACTTATCCTGTATGATCCGACGGTTATCATCCTGTTTTATCCCACAGAGCTGCGCTCCTACTATTCTGCTGGTGCTAGTCACTGCTACATACAGTACTTATCGTGTAAGGATCCTGAGTTAATCCTGTATTATCACTCCAGAGTGCATCACTATTCAGTGGTGCAGTCACTGTACTTACATTACTTATCATGTATCTGTATCATGAGTTACATCTGGTAGTACCTCAGAGCTTGCTCTCTTATTCTGCTGGTGCTGTCACAGTGTACATTAAATTACTAAGCCTTTACTGATCATGAGTTACATCCTGTATTATCCTCCTGAGCTGCTATCCAGACTATTCTGAGAGCTGCAGTCACTGTGTACATAATTACGTTATCCTGTTATTGCTCTGGAGTTACATCTGTATTATACTCCAGAGCTGCACGCACTATTCTGCTGGTGCAGTCACTGTGTACATACAATTATCTTAGCTGTACGGGTCACTGAGTTACTTCCTGTATTATCCTTCCAGAGCTGCACTCATATGCTGCTGGTGCAGTCACGGTACATACTTTTTCTTATCCTGTACTGGATCCTGAGTTACATCCTGTATTATCCTCCAGGAGCTGCCAGACTGCTACTAAAGTTCTTGCTGGTGCAGTCACTGTGTACATAACATGTCTTATCCTGTACTGCTCCTGAGTTTCAATCCTGTATTTATCCTCCAGTGCTGCGGATCACTATTTGCTGTGCAGTCACTGTACATACGATTACTTAGCATGTACTGCTCATGAGTACATCTGCTATTATTCCCCAGAGCTGCGCTCACTATTCTGCTGGTGTTTTCACTCTCACCTGGTCCAACAAAGGTCACCGGAGGAACCATCAGAGGGCCAACCACCCCTGCTGCAGCGGCTGCTCGCGCCTCCAGACTCTGCTGCACCTGTGATGGGAGAAGGAATGAAGACGTCACTTATCAGAAGCTGCTGGGACTGCACAACCTTGCACTAGGGCTGCACTGCGGCCTCCGCACCTGACTGTAGGTGTTTGTAGCTATGATGGGACGAATCATAGGAACAGCAGGGATGGCAAGCGGTACCGGCAGCGGGACAGGCTCTCCGGGAGGCATCGCTACAGGGGCGCCCAGCACCTCCTGCTCAAACCTGGAAGACAAAAAGCAAGCATTACACAGAGAAAGGGAAACACACCTGTGGCGATCAGAACAGAATGGAGAACACAGCGCTCCCCTGTACCGGGAACTCCCATAGAGCAGAATGGAGAACTCAGCGCTCCCCTGTACCGGGATCTTCCCATAGAGCAGAATGGAGAAACACAGCGCTCCTCCTGTTCTGGGGATAACTCCCATATAGAGGAGAAGGGGATCACATGCGCTCCCCTGTACCGGGAACTCCCATAGAGCAGAATGGAGAACCCAGCGCTCCCCTGTACTGGGAACTCGTATAGAGGAGAATGGGGGAACACAGCGCTCCCCTGAACCGGGAACTCGTATAGAGGAGAATGGGGAACACAGCGCTCCCCTGAACCGGGAACTCGTATAGAGGAGAATGGGGAACACAGCGCTCCCCTGAACCGGGAACTCCCATAGAGGCAGATTGGGAACCCAGCGCTCCCCTGAACCGGGAACTCCCAGAGAGCAGAATGGAGAACCCAGCGCTCCCCTGAACCGGGACCTCCCATAGAGCAGAATGGAGAACCCAGCGCTCCCCTGAACCGGGAACTCCCCATTGAGCCAGAATGGAGGAAACCCAGCGCTCCCCTGTTCTTAACTGGGATCTCCCATAGAGCAGAATGGAAGAACCCAGGCGCTCCCCAGTTCGGGATACTCCCATAGAGGCAGATTGGAGAATCCCAGCGTCCCCTGTTCGGGAACCCCATTGAGCAGAACAGATATGGAGAACCCTGCGTCCCCTGTACCGGAACTCCCATAGTGCAGAATGGAGAACCCAGGCGCTCCCCTGTACCGGGAACTCCCATAGAGCAGAATGGCAGAACCTGCGCTCCTGTATCGGGGAACTTACCTTAGAAGCAGATGGAGAATACCCAGCGCTCCCTGTATCGGGAAACTCCCATAGAGCAGATGGAGAACCCAGCACTCCACCTGTACCGGGAACTCCCATAGAGCAGAATGGAGAACTCCAAGAGCTTCCCCTGTACCGGGCACTCCATAGACAGCATGGAAAACCCAGCGCTCCCCTGTACGGGAACTAACTCCATAGAGCAGAATGGAGAACCCAGCGATCCCTGTACGGAACTCCATAGTGCAGAGAATGGAGAACCTCAGCGCTCCCCTGTACCGGGAAACTCCCAATAGAGGAGAATGGAGAATGCCAGCGCTCCCCTGTACCGGTGAACTCCCATAGTGCAGGAATGGAGAACCCAGCGCTCCCCTGTACCGGGAATCCCATAGAGAAGAATGGAGAATTCACAGCGCCTCCCCTGTTACCGGGAACTCCATGAACCGAAGGGAGAACACAGAGTTCTCCATGTACCGGGAACTCCATAGAACAGAAGGGAGAAACACACGCTCCCCTGGATCGGGAACTCCCATAGAGGAGAATGGAGAACACGCAATCCACTGTACCTGCGAACTCCATAGAGGAGAATGGTGAGAACACAGGCTCTTCTGTACTGGGAACTCCTAGAAAGAATGGTGAACACAGCGCTCCCGTACCGGGACATCCCATAGAACGAATTGGAGAACACCAGCGCTCCCCTGTACTGGGAACTCCCATAGAACAGAATGGCGAAACACAGCGCTCCCTGTACGGGAACTCCCATAGAACAGAACGACGAGAACACAGCGCTCCCCTTGTAACTGGGGAAAACTCCCATAGAACAGAATGGAGAACACAGCGCTCCCTGTACCGAACCCCAATAGAACAAGAATGGCGAACACAGCGCTTCCCCTTAGTGAGGAACCCCAAAGAATAGAACTCAGAATGGAGAGCAAAGCGCTCCCTGTACTGGGAACTTCCCTTAGAACAGAATGTAGAGAAGCACACAGCGGGAGGGGTAGATGATACCTCTGCAGAGCACATACAGGGCTTTATATTAGTTGGAAGAAGGATTCCTCCGTATTATTGGTGACCTGAAGGACCCAGCAGAGGCCGTCTGCCTTCCCTGCAGCACTTACAGCGCCATCTCCGCCTCCATCTCCTTCATCTTCTCCACCCCGCTCTTCCCCGCCATGGCGCCGCTTCACAGACACGGAAACAGTCACGAAAGTTCTCCTCTCCGACATACACCGTCTCTCCGCTGCGCACAGATTCTACGTCACTTCCGCTTCCGGCCTGGCGCGGGGGGGGGGGGGAGTCTTTTCCAAATCTGTCATTGCCGCGAGATCTAAGCAAAGCGCCGCCATTTTGCTCTGGGGCAAAGTAAGGGCAAGCCTGGCTGGGGAACCCGAAACTGATGATGCGGAGCTGATGGCTCCTCACACTGCACAATAGGGGTTGGGTAGAACATTTAGTAGCACCGAATGCGAGAAAACTCGGCCTCGTTACCCATAGCAACCGGTGAGAACACAGCTATTATCCTCTAAACCTGGTGGCCCATAGCAACCAATCAGAGCTTTCCTTCCTTTGTAAAAACGTGCACTCTGATTGGATAGAGATTAAAGCTGCTCTCTGGTTGCTATGCAATGAGAATAAAGGGCCTCACGGATGGAAACCATCTAGGCCCACAGCAACCATCAGAGCCCATAGCAACCAGTGCCCTTAGCTAAGCCCATCCTAGAGCCCATTAGCACATAGTAACCATTCAAACAGAGCGTCATAGCAACCGTGCACTAAATGCCGTACGGTGAAGCTGAATATTGATAGGATAGAGCGATGACATCCGGGTATGCAGATCAGATATCATCGGTCCTCTAGCTCCTCCTGCTCTATTAACAGGGGCCACAGGATCAGCTAGCATGTCCTCAGCCTCCTCTGCTCTTTAACATGGGGACACAGATCAGATAGCATGGTCCTTAGCTCCTCCTGCTCTATAACATGGGGACACAGACAGATAGCATGTTCCTTCAGCTCTCTCCTGCTCTATATCATGGGGACCCCCCCCCCCCAAAAGGGTATCAGATAGATGTCCTCGCTTCTCCTGCATCTATAACATGGGGCCACAGATCAGATAGCGTGTACTCAGCTCCTCCTGCTCTTATTCATGGGGCCACAGATCTGATAGGCATGTCCTCAGCTTCCTCCTGCTCTATAACTGGGGCAGATCAGATGGCATGTCCTCTGCTCCTCCTGCCTATAACATGGAGGCAGATCAGATAGCATGTCCTCCGCTCCTCCTGCTACTATAAATGGGGCCCCAGAATCTGGATAGCGAGTCCTCAGCTCCTCCTTCTCTATAACATGGGGCACAGATCAGATAGTCCAGTCCTCTGCTCCTACTGCTCTATAACTTAGAGGGCAGATCAGATAGCATGTCCTCAGCACCTCTGCTCTATAACATTGGGCAGATCAGAGATAGCATGTCCTAGTCTCCTGCTCTATATACATGGGGCAGAATCAGATAGCTTGTCCTAAGCTCCTCCTCATCTATAACATGGGGCTGATCAGATAGCATGTCCTCAGCTCCTCCTGCTCTATAACCATACATGCCAACTCTCCCGCTTTTGGCGGGGGGTCCCGCTAATGGGGGTCCCCCCACGCCCTCCCAGCAGAGTTGGCATTCCTCCCGCCGCCAACGGGGCAGCGGGGGTTCTTTAAATTATCGCGGCGCAAGGTAGCGCTGGTGCGCTACTCTTGCGCCGCCGGGCCACTGCTACAGGCGGGTGAAGCGGCCGCATCGTCCGCTCACCCGCCCGGAGTCTCGCTGTGCAGGGAGGAGGCAGGAGGGATCGCTCCCTCCTCCCCCTATATGTACCCGGCCGGTGTGCGCCGTACATACAGGTCAGCGGCGCGGGGGAGTGACGTGCCTCTGCATCACTTCCCCCGCATCGCTGAGGAGATCGGAGATGTCCCGGGGCTGCAGGAGCCTGGTGAGGTAAGTGGATTTTATTATTTTATTTTTATTAGCTAATGGGGGGCTCTACCTAGCTACTAAAGGGGGCAAACTACCTGGCTGGCTTTTAAAGGGGGCAACTACCTTACCCGGTACTAAAGGGGGGGGAACTTACCTACCTGGCTACAAAAAGGGGGCACTACTGGCTACTAAGGGGGCCACTTACCTACCTGGCTTCTAAAGGGGGCAACTACCTACCTGGCTACTAAAGGGGGCACTACCTGGCTTCTTTAAAGGGGGCAACTACTACCCTGGCTACTAAAGGTGGCACTACCTGGCTTCTAAAGGGGGCAACTACCTACCTGGCTTCTAAAGGGGGCAACTACCTACCTGGCTTCTAAAGGGGGCAACTACCTACCTGGCTACTAAAGGGGGGCAACTACCTACCTGGCTCTAAAGGGGGCAACTACCTTTCCTGGTACTAAAGGGGGGCACTACCTGGTACTAAAGGGGGCACTACCTGGCTTCTAAAGGGGGCAACTACCTACCTGGCTTCTAAGTGGGGAACTACCTACCCGGCTATACAGGGGGCAAATCCTACTGGCTACTAAAGGGGCACTACCTGGGTTCTAAGGGGGCAACTACCTACTGGCTATAAAGGGGGCACTACTGCTTCTAAAGGGGCAACTACCTACCCGGGGTACTAAGGGGGAGCTACCTGGCTTCTAAAAGGGGGCCACTACCTGGCTACTAAAGGGGGGCAAATACCTGGCTAACAAAGGGGGCAAACTACCTGACTAAAAGGGGGCAAACTTACCTGGCTTCTAAAGGGGCAACTACCTGACTACAAGGGGGCAACTACCTGGCTACAAGGGGGCATCTAAACCCGCCCATAAGGGGCACTACTGGTATGGGGTTTGGGAACTACCTGGCTATAAGGGCATTATCTGGCTTTCTTCCCAAAGCCATTATGCGGTAGGCGGAGTGGGTGTGGCTTTTTGAAGGGGCGTGTCACACCAAAAAGATGGGCGTGTCCATGCAAATTTTTGCCACGCCGCGCTACGCGCACCGCCCTCTTTAATCTCCTGCTTTTCCATTTTCAAAAGTTGGCAACTATGGGCCACATGTATGAATCCCGCCGGGTCGGGGCGCACCTTTCCGCCAGTTTTCGGCGGAATCTGCGCTGTTTATGTTGGGGCCGGGGTGCGCGCTCATAATAGCATGTAAAGTCCCCCGGCCTCGCCAGTGTTTTAGGCGCAGTGCGGGTCCGAGGCCGAGTGCGGGGCTGCTCCTTGATTCACGCGGATGGTAGCGCACTCTTTTACAGGGCGGGGAAAAGTTCCCTGCGCTCGCAGTGTGTGTGGGGCACAGTGCGGGGACATGGGGCATGCGGGACTTAGGCCTGCGGGACTGGCGCCGGAAAAACAGTTGGGATGCGAGACAGGCTGGAAACAGCGAGAAATCATTCAGTGTCGGTGCGGAGTATGAATAAAAAATCGCCTTTATAAAGGCGGAAAACATTCTCAGGAAAAGAGCTGAAACCTCAAAAATAAAAAATTACATAAACAAAATCACTTTCCAATATCTAATTCAAATTAGGATTTGGAAATTGCGGGAAATACAGTAATTCAAATTCTAAAACCTATTCTGATTGGTCGGCATAACCGGCCAATCAGAATAGGAGCGCAGTGAAACCATTAAAACCTTTGGGAAAGTTTAGACCAATCAGAATCCACGGCGGGACAGTTCAAATACTGTAAAATGCTGAAAAGAGCTGATTGGTGAGCTAGCGGGGCTTGGCTATCCCAGCCAATCAGAGAGCGAGCTACGTCTCCATTTAGTCTATGGAGAGATGGGCGCTTTTGAAATCTCGGCGCTCAGCGCCGTGCGGCAAGGAGTATGAATAGAAAAAATAATTTTTATTAAAGTGTAAAACATTATCAGATAAGAGTGAACCCATCTTTACAAATAAAGCAGTTAAAAAACCCGAAAAAAGCGTTAGTGCCGAGACCGGCGCTACATAGGGAATTGCCATAGAGGAATCGCCGGGAAATACCCGTAATTCAAAATTTTTTAAGCTTTCTCATTGGTCGGCATAACCGCCAATAAGAAAAGGAGCGACAGTGGCCCATTAAAATCCTATGGAGAAAATTTGGACCAATCAGAATAGGTAGGACAGTGGGCCCATTCTAACCCATGAAGGAGTTTTTAACCAATCAGAATAGGAGCGACCCAAAGTCCCATTAATATCCTATGGAGAAGTTTTTGGACCAATCAAATCCAAAGGCGGGACAGTTCAAAATACAGTAAAAAGACAGAAAAGAGTGATTGGCTGAGCTAGCGGGGGCTTGGCTTAACCAGCCAATTCAGAGCGCGAGTACTTCTCCATTATAGTCTATGGAGAGATGGGCGCTCTGAAATCTCGGCGCTCTGCGCCTGTGCGGCATGAAGTATTAATTAAAAAAATAATTTTTATTTTAAATGTAAAACATTATCAGATAAGAAACCGAACCCTTTCTTTACAAATAAAGCAGGGTTTAAAAACCCAAACAACGCGTTTGTCGCCCAGACCGGCGCTTACAAAAGGGAATTGCAATAGAGAGAATTGCCCGGGAAATACAGTAATTCAAATATGTTTAAGCTATTCTCATTGGTTGGCATAAACCGCCAATCAGAATAGGAGCGACAAGTCCCATTATATCCCATGGAGAAAAAATTGACCAATCATATTCAAAGGCGGGCAGTTCAAAATCGAAAAACAGAAAG